>CAIGRQ010258669.1:0-10532 GCA_903798375.1 Fraxinus sp. D2006-0159 | reverse complement strand
TTTGATATATGGTTAAGTAAAGGCCCGACTTGTGTACTGTTCCCATAATTAATTGCCAATCAAAAACTGGGCTTTGATGACAAATTAAAAAATAATAATAAATAAATGACCCTAACTTTTGCTGGGCTTTGATGACAAATTAAAAAATAATAATAAATAAATGACCCTAACTTTTGCCAATCAGAGATATCAACCAAATTTCAGGTCAATCATAGTATGCAAATCCCAAAACTAATATCCCACTCCATTTCACATTTTCACATGCCCAAAATTTCTTGCTCCACATCCACTCGACACACGAAATAATAGTAACACCACATTTTGTGGCGTGATAATTCGTAAATACATAATCTAAAATTGGCACATCTACTATTGATAGCTAACTATGGATAAAAAAAAAATAGGGTCATTATTCGAATTTGTTCAACTTTAAACAAACATCTATTTTTTAAATTAGAAGGGCTTTTACCCGAGTTTTAAAAAGTACTTTTGATTTTTAAAAAGTCCTCTCTTAAAAAAGTCCTCTCAAACGCACAATAACTCATGTTAATAGAGATATCAACTAAAAAGTAAAATTCACATGTGAACAACCATTATTTTGTTTTTCACCCTGATTATGAGGGGGGAAAAAAACTTAGACCTAGACTCCCAACCATGTAGGTAGCATGGTTTTGAGTAGAGGTGGACAAAATGATCAAACAAGAATTGTTGACTCCAAAAAATGAGCTCAACAAATATTAGACACACTCTGCCACATCAAGTATGGATCCGGCGCGTTTTTACCGGAATAACGACGATAATCGGTTTGAAATGGACGCGGGAGGCACTTTACGGCAAGAGACGAAACGTTCGAACTCCGCCGATAAGATTTAACGGCAACCGCACTATCGACGATCACCGAACCAAGATAATCAAGAATATTCCTCTCTTTGTTTGAAAGAATATATGGAAGGCTAGATTGAATGAATAATTCATCGAAAATTCACAATGTTTAATATTAGAATTTGTATTCAACAAATATGTAAAGAAATGTTTATGAAAATCTTGCTAAGTATTTCCTTATGAATTTCCTATTAGTTTTTAATGGGTATGTGTTTGATTTCTTGATTGTAAAGGAGCCACCCATTTTCTTTACAAAGAGGGCATATTTATACTGTCTTGGTCGAGGTGCTGACCATTGGATCAGAATCACGTGGTTTCATCTCCTTTGTTGGGACGTCACATCATTGACCATTCATGCAATTAATGCATTGATAAGGGGTCAGTCCCTTTGTACAATAGGCTGACATACTGACAAAACTTTATTACGGACGTCACATCAATTACTTCTAAAATATTTTCAAATATATCACAAGAGACAGCGTTGACTTCATGAACTTTGGAAGAGTGAGAGCTTCGGAGAGATTTTTGAGGTGGTTCTCGAAGTGGAGAGTTTCAGTTCCTTTCTTTGTTTCATAAGGCAATGGTTTAGTTCAAGATTGTAATGCTTCATCCTTGAGGTAGTACCTCAGCAGCGAACCTCAACCTCAGCATGGACCTCGTCTTTGAGGCAGTGTCTCGGCCCTGTAATGCAAGGACCTCGATTTTGTTTGATTTCTTCATATTTTGACCTCATAAGGTTTTTGTCTGACTTTTTGACTTTTTGCTTACGTGACTTGATACATGGCGCCTCTTCCCGAGCCTCGGAAATGAGGCGTAACAAGAATCAAATCAAATCGACCAGTTTGGTTCTATAAAAAAAATTAATGGTTCTAATTCTGAGAACCGAAAACTATTTGATCCTATATATATTACGAATTAGTGAAAATTCAATTGAAAATCAAGACAAAAATGTCATATACCTTTACTTTCTCATTTCTCAATGTGGAGATGGAGACGGTAATTCATTTCTCATTTTCTCTCATTTTCAATTTATATATTGAATCTCACGTGGAGACTTACAATTACCGCTTGTCGTCTACCGTCGCGTTCAACTATCACCATCGCATAGATTTTTGAAATTGAAGCCTTAACCTTGTGTTCTTCTTTCTCAAATGTTATTTCTCTTTCTTTCTTTTTTTGTTTTCAATCAGTAATGAAACTAGAACCAAACCAAATCAGAACCGAATTATTCGATTTCTTATCTTAAAAAAAAAAAAAAAAAAAAAAAAAAAAANNNNAAAAAAAAAAAAAAAAAAAAAAAAAAAAAAAAAAAAAAAAAAAAAAAAAAAAAAAAAAAAAAAAAAAAAAAAAAAAAAAAAAAAAAAAAAAAATTGGTTCGTGGTTCAATTATGTTATCTTGGAACCAGAACCAAATGGAACCATATCCACCTCTAATTTTGAGTTCTTCACCTTCATAAATGAATCTCTAAATCCCAACCTAATTAAAATATGTGAATCTTGATCTCTACATAACGAAAATCTTCAATGTGAACATCAATAATTGTACTAGACTTTAACATAACTAAAAAATTGAACGTCAAGCGATTTGGCAATTATTCCATTCAACTTCGAGTCCCTTGAAATTCGTGTCCGTATTGACGATTTCAATTATATGAGATTCAAATTTGAATAGATTGTGATCCAAAACTACACTGATTCAAAAATTGTTATTAACTCAAACCTTAATCAAAAATCATTTTTCTCAATTTTCGTTTACATTCTTCCATTCCCATTTTCACATACCAAACACGCCCTTAAATTTATTTATGACAAGATTTTGTTATTCCATATACACTCAACACAAGAAACAAGCCTCTCTTTCTCAACCCCACCTTCCCTCGATACCTCCAAAAAGCCTATGAGCTTTTTCTTCTTTTCATCACATGACTCCTCTCTCTCCTATAATTCAATTCATCTTCACAAACAAGAAAAAGGGAGAAAAATGATGAATCAATTCATAATCCAAATCCCAAAATCCTCCAAAATGTTCCTCTGACATTCTTATCAGATTTTTTTTGTCAATTTCTCCCTAGAACACTTTTGATTCTCTGTACTGTACTTTCCCTATTGTTTTGTCCAGTTTCTTCCACCGATCATGCTCCACAGTAGTAATTTACTAGCCCCTCTTCTACCACACAACAACAAACGCAATAATTCTTCATCTTCCTCAACTATGAATCCCGGTAAACGCGCCACCGTTGACCTTACCTCCGAAGCCGATGATTCCGTCAAGCGCCACCGATCCCACCTCCCGGGCGCCGTGGACCTTTCTGTTTCCGGCGAAAAGGAACATGAATACGAGGAGGAGCAGTTAGGGTCTGCTATTATTGAACAAGAAGATTCAACTGGGCTTCGCCTTCTGGGTTTGCTTTTACAATGTGCAGAGTGTGTTGCTATGGACAATCTCGACGACGCCGGCCAACTTCTGCCGGAGATAGCCGAGCTTTCTTCTCCCTTCGGCTCATCAGCCCAACGCGTCGGGGCGTATTTTGCCGACGCGTTGTCTTCTCGAATTATCAGCTCCTATTTGGGTACCTACTCGCCTCTCACCACACTCTACAAAACCCACCAACAAAAGCTCCTCAATGCCCTCCAAATCTACAATTCCATCACCCCTTTAATCAAATTTTCACATTTTACAGCCAATCAAGCCATCCAGCAGGCATTGGATGGTGTAGATCATGTCCATGTAATCGACCTTGACATCATGCAGGGACTCCAGTGGCCGGGATTGTTTCACATCCTGGCGTCCAGGTCCCGAAAAATCAAGTCGATTAGGATTACCGGGCTTGGACAGTCCATGGATCTACTGAACTCAACTGGTCAAAGATTGGCAGAATTCGCAAATGCCCTTAACATCCCTTTTCAGTTCCAGCCACTGGAAGGCAAAATTGGGAACGTAAAGGATCTTAATCAGCTCGGAATCAAGTTGGGCGAAACTGTAGTTGTTCACTGGATGCACCATTGCCTGTATGACATAACCGGTAGTGATGTGGTAACATTGAGGTTGCTGAGTTTGTTGAGGCCGAAATTGATCACGATCGTTGAACAGGATTTGAGTCACGGGGGGAGTTTCCTAGGGAGATTCGTGGAGGCCTTGCATTATTACTCGGCATTGTTCGATGCTTTAGGGGATGGATTGGCTGCAGATAGCGTAGAGAGGCATACGGTGGAGCAGCAATTGTTTGGGTATGAGATTAGGAACATTGTCGCCGTGGGTGGGCCCAAGCGTACGGGGGAAGTTAAGGTGGAACGATGGGGGGACGAGTTGACCCGGGTAGGGTTCAGACCGGTTTCCCTCGCGGGTAACCCGGCAGCCCAAGCTAGCTTGTTATTGGGGATGTTCCCATGGCAAGGGTATACATTAGTGGAGGAGAGTGGATGGTTGAAATTGGGATGGAAGGATTTATCATTGTTGACAGCCTCGGCTTGGCAATTTTCCGACTAGCCCATGTCCCCAGTGTGGCGACATTGGGACGAAAAAAGGAAAGAGGTGAATGAGGTTTCTATCTATCACTTTACTGTGATATATATCGTATTGATCCGTTCTCGAGTTAGTCCGTGCCTAAAAAAGGCGTATCTATAAATGACATCAGAAGTGAGGTTCTCTCGTTCACTTTCTTTTCTTCTTGAAAACAAATTATGATACGTTTTATTTGTTTATTTTGATATCTTATTCTTTTATGGAATAAGATGAAATCATTGGAAACTCATCATCATTGGCTTTTAGGCTCAGATTTCAAGTCATTTTGGCACATAAATCAATATATCTCGTCATCAATCCAAATTAAAAAAAAAAAAAACAACACTTGAGATTATGATAGATTTAAGCTCCCTTTGGCCCTATTATTTGATGTTATAATTTTTGTAGTAGTATTTTTTGATAATATGTGGTTGAAAAGGAATGAATTTTTTTAATTTATGTGTAATATTATGTTATTGGTCCATTGGAAAATATGTGGTTAAAAAAAAGTGAGAAAAATGTATTATAAATTAATAGGAGCCAAACGGTAAAATTGTATATAACATTTCGCAAATTTTGTTCCACCCAAGATACCATACAAAATGTTGGCAACGGAATTTGGTTAACATCAAGTTTACTATCAAATAAAATTATCGTAGTAGATTCTACTAAAAACATAAAGAATACAAGTGAGCACGCTTGGCTTTTCAAATAAAGAGGGATAAATGATGAGCACACTTGAATGTCAAAGCTAGATTTTGAATAAAAAAAATTCTAACTTAAAAGAGGTTTTTGTTGGAGGATATGGTATAAAGGTTGTTTTGTATGTGAACACTATTTTGACACAAAATGATGTTAAACCACAAAGAAAGATGGTAGAACCAGATGAAGAAGAAATTTGCGTGAATTATTAGAGGCAAGTAATAACACTATTTTCTTAAGACAAGTTTGTCCCAAAACAGTGTTAACGGAGTAACGACAATTGACTCCAAAGATATGACGGATTACTTCCTTGTAGTAGAAGCACTTCCAACTACAAGGCAACAACAAATTGGAACGGATCATTCTATCTAAAAAGAATATTTTAAATGGAAAGTTTGGAGAGTTTTGGAGAGAATCTTTGATGCAAGACTCAAGAATATGAATTGGGATGCCTAAATGACATCCAAGGGGCACAACTTATAGAAGATGATGGGTTGTGAATGGAACGACACACCCTAAATGGGATGCCTAAATGACATCCAAGGGAAACAATTTATAGAAGATGAGGGGTGTGAATGGAGAGACGTCCAAAAACTCAGTAACTTTCATGAAAGGACGCACTATTCTCTAACGCTTGCCTACCGCTGGCTCATCGCTCAAGCGTTGAAAGTAAGAACCATGTCGCTCGTCGGTGTTGACCTATGGGTGACGTCTCGTTTTGATTATCACAAACAAATCATGTGTATTATTAACAAATTGATTTTAAGTGGCCATAGTGATCATTGTACATGAATATATTCGATGGCACAAAGTTCGAGATCAAGAAAATTGCACACAAGCCCAATGGAAACAAGTTCCAGTAATCGAGGCCTTGGAGAATGATGTTGCAAATCCCGCAAAATTTGCCTGCCGGAAATCGAGACACAAGTCGAAATACAAAATCAAGCAATGTACGTCAAGCTATTCAAACTTAGTACTTAGACGTTTCACGATTATATGTCAAAGTAAAGCATTTTAATACTTGACAATGCATCGTAATAAGTTCAAAGTTGTGATTTTACAAAATTCACGATATAAATGTTTTTATGTGAAAAATATGTTTTTCAAAAGTAAAAATTGAAACACATTTTTTTTTAATATGACAAATATTTTGAAAAATATTTTTAAAACGTCCCTCCAACTCCTACATTTGAGAAAAATTAAAAACGAGGGTGTTTCGAGCCTATGACCCGTACTAGACGTCCGGTATGGTTAAAAAGGCTCAACGGTCAAATTTTCAACGGTCCAATTTGCTGACAAAAAATAACGGCTAGTTGACCATCCAATAATGTATCGAACGTCCGGTAAAACGCGTCTAGTAGGACAGAACTTTTGACCGTTTGAGTACTATAAATACCTAACTATTCCTCCACTTGTACATATAATTTTTGAGCATTAAAGTGAGGCTTTTATTGATCCCAACGACCTTATTCTCCATCTTTAAGAAGATCAAAAAGCATTAAATTGTTGAAAAACTTTTGAGTGATAACAATTTGTGAAATTCCCTTGTTTATTCAAAAGTTTTTCATATAAACACTTTGAGCTAAGCTCATTGTCATCTATTGAAGTGTTTGTCTCTTCTCTTCTTGTTATCAATCTTGATTCTATCATTCATCAAGAAAGGAAGTTTTTCACTTATATATTCATTTTTGATTTGTAGGTCGTGTTGAGGTTCCGGAAAGCTCAACATTTAAAGGGATCGGTTCTCCTTAATTGTAAGTCACCGGAAGCGTTGTAAAGGGTTGAATTGCGCCACAAGTCCATCAACATAGTGAAAAAGGGCCTTGCTTGTGATGAAGATCTTGGTAACATGGGACGTAGATCATAGCGTTGGATCGAACCTCCATATTAGATCGTTTGCATCCTCTAACCCTCTTACTCAACGTCTTTACTTTGTGCAAACTTATTTTAATTATCTGTGTGCTTATTTGTGTTTGATTTGTTTCATTATCGTTAGTGTGATCACTAGTTTAAAATTTTGTATTGATAACGAAAAAGTTATAAAAACCAATTCACTCCTCACTTGGTTAACCAATCTTGGGCTTTCAGTCAGCTCTGGGCTACTACTCATACTGCGATCATAGGTGCTGAAAATCAAAATTTGGAGGATATGGTATAAAAGTTGTTTTGTATGTGGACAATCTTTTGGTACAAGTTTAACAACACAAAATGATGTAAAACCACAAAGGAAGATGGTAGAACCAAAAAGAAGAATAAGAAATTTGGATAAAATTATCTGAGGCAAGCGATAACACTCTTTCTTTAAGACAAATTTACCCTACAACAATGCTAACGGAGTAACCACAATTCTCTCCCAAGATACAACGAATTACTTCTTTGTGGTAGAAACACTTCCAACTATAAGGCAACAATGAACTTGAACGAATTATTTTCTCTACAAAGAATGATTCTGAATGCAAAGTTTGGGAGACTTTTAGCAAGATTTTTTGATGCAAGACTCAAGAATACAAATTAGGATGTCTAAATGACATCCAAGGGTCCAATGTATAGAAGATGAGGGGTATTAATGGAGAGAAATGATCTAAGACATAGCAACCTTCATGAAATGACACACAATTCTCTATCACTCACCTATCACTGGCCGCACCTTGAGCATCCAATCCATTTAGGATGTAGTTTTTGTAAATGAAATTCGAGTGCTTCCTTGCATTCAACGCAATAATTGATTCACGATTACTTTCCCCTTCTTTTATCGTGAGAGGGGTTTCAATTAAGAACTTTATCAAGTTCAAAGTAGTGAGATAAAACATCTTTTGTTGTTATCTCTTGAAATCCACTCTTCCAAATTTCTCCGATTTTTCCCATGTGGAACTGGAGTATTTTGAAGTGGTATAGCCAAAGCGGAATCACATTGTTTGCACTATTTGTTGTTTGACTCGAAGTAGTCTCAACAATATTCTTATCTATAATGTAAACAGAAGTTCAACATAAGATATTTCAAGAAATGAATAGCACAAATGCCTATACCAAAAGATGAAGAAAATTGTTTTTTGATCCAACAAAACAACAAAAAATTGTCTTAAGATTGTTGGATGATATGGTATATATGTTGTTTTGCATGTGGACAATATTTTAGCACAAGTTTAACAACAAAAAAATAATGTAAAACCACAAAGGAAGATAGTAGAACCAAAAAGAAGAAGAAGAAACTTGGATGGAATGATCCGAGACAAGTGATAACACTATTTCTTTAAGATAAATTTGAGCCGCAACAGTTCTAACAAAGTAACGACAATTATCTACCAAGATACAACAGATTACTTCCATGCAATAGAAGAACTTCCAACTACAAGGCAACAACGAACTTAAACAGATTATTCTCTCTACAAAGAATGATTTTGAATACAAATTTTGGGAGAGTTTGGGCAAGAGTTTTTTATGTAATGCCTAAATGACGTCCAATGTGTTCAATTTATAGAAGATGAGGGGTGTAAATGGAGAAGCATGCCCCAAAACTCAACAACCTTCGTGAAAGGACGTACCTTTCTCTGTCTCTCGCCTACCGCTGGTTCGTCGCTCACCCGTCAAAAGTAGAAACTTTGTTGTTCGCTTGGAACTAGGTTGCCGCTCGAGCGGTGGTCATAGGTGTTGAAAATCGAGTTTTTCCTTTTAATTTTGGACCACAATTTCTCATTCATTCAAAATTGATTTTGAGATTCCAAGTATATCACAATCATCTACTTGACGAGTATAACAAATTAGTCTGTTTATTTTCATAATTTGATTATCGGATCAAGTTCGAATATTTGATTGAAATTGATACAAAAATCACTTCATTTTTCATGACTTTTTACTTAACCAATTTCATCTCTTTTAACCAAATTCCAACAGTTTTGAGTGATGGTGGTAAGGTTTATGTAGTTGAATGAAGTGATATTGTATGTTAGGGACAAAGATGGACGTGTCGGTTGAAGTAAGTATGAAAAAATTGACCACACAAACATATGTGACTAATTAAAAAATCAATAACTTTAATAATTTCATATCATTATCTTTACATTAAATGAAGTTATGCTTTCCATTAAATGCATTCTACTTGAGTTGTGTGACTGGTAAAGGAAGAACTAGATATAAGTCGAGCGGGATTATTGAATTGTGATAGTCACCCCTAGTTTTTTCTTGTGCGTCCACGTGACTAGGAAAAACTCGGATTTTTAAGCTTAGTTTTCTTGGCCCCATATCATGTTGAGAATTATGAACCTTAATTATATTTTACTGAGAACAATCAATTAAAAGAAAGAAAAATAAAATTCAAGAACACGTGTTCGCTTTAATGTGAGACTATGTCATTTCCTGTCGTTGTAGTAACTCACTATGATGAAAAAAATATTTACAAAAGAAAATCACACCCATTTCTTCTTTTGCCTCTCTTTGTCCCGTTTTGATAATGATAATAAAAAAAAGCCCAAGGACTCCCATTTAGGACAAAATCGAATTTTACAAGGTCTCCAATTCCTTAATAGAAATATACAAGAATAAAAAATTATAAACAGTCCTTAAAAGACTCTTCACAACTTAGGATTAAAAATAATTAAAATTGACAATAATTAGACTCCATAACTTAACAATCTCTTACTTGGAGACTAATTCACCATCAACAACTTTTCTGTAGCAACAATAACTCTTCATTCCTCAAAAGATAAGTCCAACTGAAGTTGCACACAACTTCAGTTTCTCGATCATAACAATCTTAGTCAACATATCGTTGAAATTTGACTTCCCTAAATCTTCTCAAGTGTCAAGATTCTATCCTCCAAAGTACCCTTCCTTCATCATTATCTCATGCCATGTCAGCGTTTACGTAGCCATGTAATCCCAAACCCGATTTTAGAAAACATGGAGCTAAATCTAAAGTACCTCCCAAATATCTGAGAATCTAATTTACTACCTCTCAATGTTGTTTGTCTGAATTGGTCATATATCTGCTCAAAACTCTCATTGTATGTGCTACGTCTGATCTTGTAAACACCGACATACATAAGTCAATCAATAGCAGAGGCATAAGGTCTCATAGCCATTTAGACCTCCTGTCATGGATTTTCTTGAACCTGCTCTTGTAGTCATTGCTGTGGACGTTATTAAAAAAAGTCCTGATGAAAATTAGATTACTCGCTTATTGACGGCTTCAAATATAAACTTGTTTTTATATGATGGAAAGAGTGATTGGTAGTAGAGTATGTAGTTGCAGAAGCCGCGATCAATATGGGTGGGTGTGGGTAGCTAATTTGGTTGGTTGTGGTGGTGGGTTTGGGGGAAAAGATGAATAACGTTTTAATTTTTTTTTAGTTTTTTAATTATTTTATATCAAAATAATGAAATTACAAGTTTGCCCTTCTTTGCTTAGTCAAAATAAGAACTTTTTGATTTTTTAATCAACTAACGGTCA
>CAIGRQ010258641.1:0-22104 GCA_903798375.1 Fraxinus sp. D2006-0159 | reverse complement strand
TCTTGTCTTTTAATCGAAATCAAGAAAATCCAAGATAAGAAAATGCTGGCAGTGTTTGACAAGACCGTGGCCAAAAGCCCCGAGGCTCTGCAGAGCCCACATATTGCAGAATCGACGTTTGCACTCAAAGATGGATTCTTGGCTAGCCATTTCTCGTCCCTGCACCCTGGCTCTGTCATTATTAATCTTGGTTCATCTGGGTTCGTGTCATACTCTTCTGATAAAAAAAACCCTCTTCTTCCAAGGTAGTTATGCATATTATATATTTTGTTTGTCCTTCTTGATCTGATCTGGATATTATCTGTTATTTTTGTTTTTTGATGATTATAGTTTATCTGGATATTATCTGTTTGTATGAATTTTCTTGATTAGAGATTGGGAGTGTTTCTGGATGTTGATAATGATGGGGAATCATGGATGATGAATCTTGCTTTTGCTTTTTAATTTTTTGAACAAAATTGGGAAAGTGTTGGTGGGTTCTTTGGTGGTAATCATCTTTTTGATTTTTGTTCTTTTTTTCCTTTCATTTCTAATTCTGAAAAAAAAAAAAAAAAACCATTGTTTGGTGTGCTTGCTTCTTTTAATTACGTTCTTTTAATAGTGTTTGTGGGAAATGCATATTCAAGATTGGCCAATTTCTTCATTGACGAGTGTTTTATCCTGTTTATAGACTCTTCTCAGTGCCTGATCAACTTTATCCTTTAGTTTGTGTTTACATGGGTACCAGCCTGGATGGAATGATCTGTCATTGAAGAGTTGCAACCAATTTGAAAATTTCCAATCGTCCCTTCACATAATTTGGGTCAAAATTATAGAGCTTTTAAGCGATTGTTACGAGGAGGTTTCGTAGAGACAATGTTAAATGTTCATCATGCCATTTTTTTATACTTGTACTATATAATCAAAACATATTGATAGTGTTCGTGGGAAAGTGAAACACATGTTGAAGATTGTTCAATTTCTTGATTGATGAGTGGTTTATCTTGTTTATGGACACTTTTTGCAGTATCTGATCGTTTGTCTTTATGGGTACTGGTCTGGATCGAATGATCTGTACTTGAAAAAATCTACAAATTTGAAGATTTTCGATTGTCCCTTGAAGTAAATTCTGTCGATATATTATAGTCTGTGAATGACAGTACTGAGGAGAAGAGAAGGTCTTGAAGAGATATTGTTGAAATGTTCAAGCCATAAATTTTGAACTTTTACTAGTGTATTATCATAAAAATATAATACCTATATTTCACTTGCTACAGAAGTTGAATGACAATTCATTCCAGTCACGACCTATAATCCGACTTGCAATGACCTGAATAATTGGCACGTAGATTGAAGTAAGTAAAACATATTATGTCAGAACATATAATGCCCCTGTTTGGCCCTCATTTTTAAAAATTCATTTTCCTTGAACTCATTTTCAACAAAATATTTATCAATTTTTCAATCACACATTTCATCAGCTTTTATCAAAATTAAAAATATGATTTTTAGCCAAACTAAAACAGGGTCAATATGTATGTTCAAATGGGTGATTGATTTATCATAGGCACTAGACCTAACAGCCCACATCGGTTATAATTATGAGTACAACGACTTCAATATGGAATCAATAGCTAAATAGCCCCAATGGTACAACTTCACATGCTCTTGTATCGTTTCATTGAATTGTTACTTGTAGTTCAGAATGTTACTGGTTTGCTATTCGATAGTTTACAATTGGATTGGTCTAATCGTTTTATTGTCTTTTTAAGACTGTTCGCTGTTGTGGACGACATATTCTGCGTGTTCGAAGGCCACATTGAGAATGTTACGCATCTTAAGCAGCAGTATGGATTAAACAAAACAGCAAATGAAGTGATCATTGTTATTGAGGCTTACAGGACTTTAAGGGACAGAGGTCCTTATCCTGCTGATCATGTTGTAAGAGATATTCAAGGGAAGTTTGCGTTCATTCTCTATGACAGCTCATCAAAAGCCACATTTGTTGCAGCTGTGAGTAATTCTTAATCCTTTCAGCATGTAAAATTTTATTCCATTCAGCACCTTATACAGGTTGTATCTTGCTCACCCTATATACTTCAATATTTCTAATACAGGATGCTGATGGGAGTGTACCATTTTTCTGGGGAACTGATTCCGAAGGTCATCTCGTGCTCTCTGATGATGGAGAAGTTGTGAAGCAAGGCTGCGGAAAATCTTTTGCTCCGTTCCCCAAAGGTACTTTTTTTTTGGGCATGAATTTTAAATAATTGATAGTTGTTTTGATGTGTATTTTAAATGGTCTAGCATTATTTTTGGTTGCTGACATACCATTTGTTGTTTGAAATTGGAAGATGAAAATTGTATGAGAAATAACTAAGCATGGCATTGGTATTATTGATGCAACGAAACTTTGAAGCCACTTCACATTTTGGGAGGTGCTTCCTTGTTTTATTTCCACGTGATTGACAAAATCACTTGGAAATCTCCTTTATTTGAATGTCTTGAGACTGTTGAGGATAGTCCAATAGGGGATGGGATTCTCACCAAAATTTTTCTTTTATGTGACTTCTGACGTTCATCTAAGTGCATGTTTGGCAAAGCTGGAATTATAATTTGAACTGGTAAACTTACTTTTTATCTGCACATTTTGTAGGATCTTCAACTATTACTCACTTATTATCTACACGTTTCGTAGAACCCACTACTTATTATCACTTCAAAGAACCCCCACGCATGCTCTAATAAATTGAATGAAAAACAGAATGCTTAATGTTGTTCTTCCTTTCTATGATTGAAAGTTCCATTTTCTTTCTCATTCCTGTCAGGATGCTTCTTCACTTCTTCTGGAGGTCTACGGAGTTATGAACATCCCATTAATGAGTTGAAGGCAGTCCCGAGAGTGGACAGTTCGGGCGAAGTGTGCGGTGCAACCTTTAAGGTGGACTCAGAGTCGAAAAAAGGAAAAATTGGCATGCCTAGAGTCGGAAGTGATGCAAACTGGTCTCAACATATATGATATAACTATGAATATTGTTTCTTACCGTTGTATTTCAACATCCCACTCCCCTACGTGTAGTTAGGCCATTTTAGGCCGGGAAACACGAAATAACAGACGTTAGTTTTATGTAATAACATATGGGGTGGCCTCTGTTAGATGCATTAACTCTTTGTTGTATGCTTTGTTCTTTCAATTTGATCAAGACACTGATTTGCTTTTGACATCTTGTTCTTTAAATTGGAGAATGCTGCTAGCTTCCTTAGTTTATATCCATACCACCTTGTTTCGGTTCTTTGGTCTGGACGTCTCCCACTTGATCGGAGATAAAAGGATTGCATCTCCCTTCCAGTAAGGCTTATTTATAGTTTCATTGACGGATTAGATATCTTTGTCAACAATGCTGTCTCCGAAGGAGTTAAAAAGCGACGACTGTGCACAAGAAAAGAGTTTATTTACGAAAATAAGCTTTAATTTGTATTTTATTAGTTAAATATCCTATTTTTTCACTACCATATAAAAGAGTCACTTTGATTTTCACTGTTCATAAGCCGTATGACCATGCTAAGCCAAGCCGAAGTGGTTGAGCTTCGTTCGCCAAGCCATTTCTATACTCTAAACCATCTTTTTGCTCTTTTTTTGGTTCAAAACATGATGTTAGTTCATTGTCATTCGACTTTTTACTTTCGATTGCATGTGAAAAGGGAAAAGTAAAATAGTGGCATGTTTATAGAACTGACCAAAGGTCCGTGCTTGGTCCGTTCAGAGGTCCGTTCAGCACGGACCTTTGGTCCGTTCTGCACGGAGAGATGAAGTTTTAATTTTAATTTTTTCTTTTTAGAGTGATTTGTTTTTACTTTAATTTTTAATGTTGTCTCGAAACATTTAGCAACTTATAAGAAAATTTTATGTAAATAACGTTTGACATAAATATTTTTTTTATACCACATTATATAATCAACTACATCATGGTACGTGCCTTGCACGTGGTTCTCACTGGTATTTTTCCAAAGATGCTACCTTGGAAATTATGCAGTCGCTCTATAATGTCAGGCCAACCCACTGTCTATGTAGTGTTTTTAGATCGGTTGTCCATTTGAGCTTAAAAATAGGCACATGAGCTCACTTTGAATATGTAGGTGTTCACAAGTTGTTAGGTTGTATATCCTCTGCTTTTAAAGCCTAGTCTTTTCCAGAAATAGCCTGGCTGGAACATTGCTAATGCTACTGATCTATCCAATTAGCCTCGTATAAGCCCGTAACATGGCTAGCTGCTAAATGGATCAGCTAGCAACAGTTGCTTCATTTTATAAATTTTGCCACCAACCCCAAATGCTTTACCATAATTAATCCTCCCGACATAAAGGAAAAGGCCGCCACCCTCTCTCTCTCTCTCTCTCTCTCTCTCTCTCTCTCTCTCTCTCTCTCTCTTAAACGGTGACAGGGTGCCATCATTTGTTTTGCAATCACTATAAATCAATTTATAAAATATATATGGTCCTATTCTTGCTACCCTTCCTTTGGCTAGCTCCTGATAAGTATGTGTTTAAGGGTCCCCCACCCATTAAACCCTAAAAGTTAAAAGATCTGCAATTGCATGGGTGGTGGCTTCACAATATTCAATTATATAAATTTTCTATTGTTTTCAATAATTTTATGGATTATATAATATTAAAGCTTTTCTTCACCGTCTATATTTATTCCCTTCTTCTCTTTGGACCTCTATTTATTACAATATTCCCTTCTCTTTTCTAGAGGATCTTCGATAGAAGTGTAAAATTGAATGTAAACCAAGATCTCCAAAATCACTTTCGCATTCTAATTTACATCCGTCGAAAAATGTAATTTGCTTTTCCTTTGCATCTCTCCATTGGAGAGGTTTTCGGCCACTTTGGAGATTTAAATTAGATCTATTTTAAACCACGATTGGAGATGCCTCTAAAAAAGCATTAGACTTAGTTTGATTGCAACGAATTCCATGAAAAACGTCACATCTGAGAAAAACAAATTCTACTTCGACCGTTTGATTGCAACGTGAAAATGAAAATCGAATTCCAAGTTACAACCACTTTAAACTGCATTTTCTTTGTTTTTGTGAAAAATGAATTCCTTTGAGTTTGATGGGTTTTTATTTTCCAACTAACATGGAACTGTAATTCCTTTCCACCTTTGCCTATTGAACGGACCCAAAAGATGGTAGTTATAACTTATAAGTTGTGTTGAACCCTAAGTTCTATGATTCTTTTCCTATGCCCTTTCATGGAGTTTATCAGATCATTCATTTAAAGGGTGCAAACATGACATATAACACACTTATGATATATTTCGTTACATAAAATGGATAGTAGTGGACAATATTAAGGAAACTTAAAATCTATATATTGTACTCTCAAGTCCTATGCCTGAGTTTAAATCTATTTCTCTCTATCCTCATAATGTTACCCTTCTAGATATTTGTTTGATTGTGTGTAGTTCGGAGGATAAAAAATTCTCGTGTTATAACTTATAACTAATGCATATTGATTGATATGAAAGTTAAAGGAGTAGCCGCTTGAAAATTTGACAGTGATAAGCAGCTTATAGAGTCATCATCTTCCCTGATGCTGCTTGGAATTCATGAACTCATTATGATATTGTATTCTTATGAACATGAACGGATCTAGGACCAGATTACAGGTCAGGCTAATACGTAAAAAAAATAAAATTACACATGAATTTTTTTAGCAGGATCGGAATTATCATGGTAATTGTGTTGCAAAAGATTTAATCATCGGATACATAAAAATATAGAATAAAAAGAAAGAACAATAATAATTATAATTAACTGACTCCAAAATTCATTGCTAATAAAATTGTTGTTGTATTTTCATCGTTAATGATGCACAGCTTAACTCTAGTCTTGAGTAGAACTTTCCAGATAATGAAAATTGCAAATAGGCTGCGGCATTATATTCACAAAACATGAAGATTCTGAGAAGTGCAGCCAACAGGAATACACACAATTGGTAACTTCATGTTAATGTGTAACATGGAAAAAAAAAACTTGGATTTAGACTGAGAGATGTGACATACAGTTGAAAGATAACTCGATGGGATTACTGTAGAATTTTAGTTTGAAAGAGTAGAAATTTTTGTTTCTGAGTTGTTTACTCTAACCTTATAAATTTTATGTTACTGAAGGAATCAAGATTTCTTCTGACAAATTATTTTTCCCCTTACAAAAAATCCGACTGTAAAAATCTTTTGATATGATATTTCTTTTGGTATTCATCATGCATAGACACACGAGCATTTCATCCTCAAAATCCACCTAGTTGCTTCAAATATTTTGGAAGATTCATTTAGCCAATTTCAAATATATTGAAAAGAAGTTTAGTTTGTGGTTGTTATATATCCACCTAAGTACACAAAAACATCTAATTGAATGGAATACTATGAGCCCACGGACGAATGATTGTAATTAAACCAAGGGTCTCATGTCAGGATGAGACACTTGTACCTTTTAAACGCGAGAAATACTTCATTAAGACAATCTTATATGCACATATTATAGAACCAACTATTTAGATCATGAGGCATTGGACCCTGAATTATTCAAATGATCATGACACATCGAGATCCGATGTCGATTTTGTTTCTCTCTCTTACCAATTCAGGCACACAAGTCATGATTTGCATGTTTCGAGGTCCGAAATGTGATGATTTAAATGGCTCATCAACTACGTCTACATATAGGATTGTCATATTGAAGTATATTATCTTTAATGCATGATCAGATCAAGTCAAGATGCCTTCTTAGTTACATGATCAGATCAAGATGAATAGGAATTTTATTGCTGTTCAATCAGAATTCACCAATAACACTTCATCAAATATTCCCCAAGAACAAGAGGTTAACCTTAGGGAAGAAAATTTCTATATAATTACAGCCTAAAATGCAGAGCTTAAAGACTTCTTCAACTCCACTTCTTCTTCTTCTTCTTCCCCCATTTTCGTCTGCATACCCAGCGTTCAAATAACATTATGGATGTTAAAAAAGTAACGCAGAATGGAAATGTTCAACATCCCTAGTAAATTTATGTTTAAATACGTATTGAATTATTCAAATTAGCAAAGATTATATCAACACAGGTATAATACAGATTAGTTTTGAATAAGAAAAGAAGGAGAAGTTTAACCTTTAAATCCTCTCGAACCATTCAAGGCAAAGGCAAAGGCAAGCACCTGTAAAATTTTGGGATAAACAGAACCTATAATTAACAACCAAGAACAAAAAGGTATATTGCAGAGAGAAGATAGTGCCTAATAATTAAAGCTGCAAATTAGCAGTACTGCAAGAATCTAGGTATATCAAGGCTCACCACCCAAGGCATATCTAGGGTTCTTTGAATCATAGATTTGGAGTCAATCAAGAATTCTTGTTAAAAAACATACTTACAATCCATCAATATTTTCCTTGCATTTCTTTACTCCAAAAATACCAATCTGTCATAAGCATAAAACATATTACAAGTATACCAAAATAATGAAGATAGTGGAAATCACATATGAAGAAGCCAAGAAGGGAAATTACACATACCTTTCTCCACCAAAAGAAACCCTAAATAATTATAGTGATATTAGGGTTCATATAGAAATTAGGGTTTTTTTTTTTTTTTTTATAAAAATTAGGGTTTTTTTTTTTTTTTTTCGTGTCACAGGCATCAGATGAAGCTACCATATGATCTGATCTTTCCTTAACAAACAAGAAAGGTTTAGATCATGCTGGCAGCTTCAATTGATACATGTGCACGATGATGAAACAAGTAGTTTCTCGATTTCTACAAGGCTAAGAAAAAAAGAAAGAAATCCGACTGTGTTTTCTCTACATCTTTTACTTAGAGAAGAGAGGGTAATGGTGTTATAAATAGAGGTCTAAAAGAGTGAGGGACTAAAGGGGAATATGGTATGAAGGGATAAAAGATAGATGGTGAAGGAAAATCTTTGAAAAAAATCATACATAATTAAAAAGAACGGGAAAATTATAGATTTGAGGGTGGTCCCTTTTGATAGTGCAAATTGAATATATATGTTGTAAGAGGGACCATATTAATTTCATGAATTCTTTAACATAGTCGTTGCGAACAAAATTCTGTATACTTGCTAGAATTTTGATCAAAATTGACCCGACCTATGTAGACGTGAAGGACCATGTTGGCACTAAATTAAAATGTATGTAATATTCTATCCATACCTTAAGTTTTCAAATGACAACGATTCAACATGTTGCGTGGGCGCGTGTAAGGTACAAAGACAGCCACATTTTCGTTTGATAGAGTGGAAAGATTTATTAATGTTGGTGGAAAGTTTTGTATAATGGTGCAACTTTTGCTAGCTAATAATCTCTTTAGATATGATGGGTTGATATAGATCAAAATTTGGTAGGTAGCCAAGTTTATAGGGTTCTTGAGGTGAAGGATGGACAATCAATTCTAGAGATAATAGCATTAGCATTTTCCAGCCAGCAGTTTTCTGTCCTTTTTAAAAGCAAAATAATGGAGCCAAATTAAGAAAAAAACCTAAGAATCCCCCTTTTAGTTCACATGGACATTGGCCTAGAAATCCTACGAAATTAGTGTGTTGGCATTAGATATCATTCTCCAATTGAGTTTATTTTCCATTCAGTTCTGAATTTATTCAGTTACTTCAATGTGTTTCAATGATCAAAACATGAAGTTGGCCTAAGGAACCTTCAGACTAGAAAGGCAAATGAAGAGGAATCGTGCTAACATGTGCTACTAACTATAATTTGTGTTGTCAGCAAATGAAGATAAGTCACTGATATTTGTGCTCGTTATAAATTTTTTATTTATGATCGATGAACAAATTGTCGTCTATCAAATTTTTGAATTGTGATCGTAAGATAATTTGTGACATATAAAATTTCTGATTTGTGATCAAAAAATAATATGTGACTAATTAAATCGTTAATTTGTGACCAAATTGTATAAATTTGTGACCTTAATATATTTAATTAATAAAATAGATAATTAATTAATTGAATAATAAATAGATTTTAATTAGTATCTGATTTTTGAAATTTGAAACATTTGTTTTTAGTTTTGAAATAGGTGACACTTTACCTCTTAATTATGAAATTTTCCTTTCTCAAAAAATCACTTTCAAATAAGGGCTAAATATCAAGGTTGTCAATAGATTGGATTTTGATCTGAATCCAAATTCAAATTTGATGAAATTAATGGGAGATAAATTTAGGGTCTCAGACTGATAACCCGATCAAAATCCAAATCCGATAATCCGTTAACTAAATAGAGCTAATATGGATATAGATAAAATCGATCCGATGTGTTATAATAATATAATATATTTTATATATTGCCGCATAATTTATCACACATAATTTTATTTTTTTTATTTTGAAACTTGTATTATATTTTATGACTTATAATGAAGAATGTCAAATTCATTAAATTTCAATATAATATTAATATATATTACAATAGAGTTTGTATTTTGATTGAGAATCTCTCTTTTTAAAATTTTTTGGATCGGATTATCGAATCGAATATATGATAACATAGGAAATTAGATATGAATTTAATAATCAAATATTCAATGAATTATCGGATCGAATATGGGCAAATTAGATTCATATCTGATCTATTTACAGCACTATTAAATACCAACCTAGTTAGGATGATCAAAAGACTATACAACAGGTAGGGCTAGATTAGCCTAGACGAGCTCACAATATTTATTGGTTCGTCTACTAGATTGTTCCAGAAATTTGTTGGGATGTTCGCTTTTCAACAAGGGCTAAATACCAATCTAGTTGGAATAATCTTAATGAGTCTATATAGGAGTAGAATTGGATCAGTCTACACGAGCTCGCAATATTAACATATTCGTCAATTAGAGTGTTATATAGATTTAGAAAATAATTCGAACCGTATTTTAGAAAGACAAATTTAAGTTCATAACGGGCATGGATCGAACCTAAACACAAGGGGATCGGTCCACATAGTATTGACAACATCTTTCGTGCCCTACATTTAGATGAATGAGTTGAGGCTCATAACGTCCTCAAACAGGATCTGGATGCAACCGGGCTGGGCTAGACTTACCCACAGTGTTGACCACACTACTTTGACAATCAAGCAATGAAAAATTTGACTACTTTCCAGTTACGCGAAGAGTTTCTGAATGTCAACTTCTTGGTGCTGCTGCATTGAGAATCGCCAAGAATCAACTTTTTCTTCTTCAACATAATAAGAATTAGAAACAAGACAAAAATTAGCATGCAATGCTCCTCAAATTCAATACAATTCCTGTCAAATTGGTGTCGTTCACAAAGCAGTTTTTCATCTATTACAAGATTGTTTTGCACGACAGCGGAAAATCCATGGTAACGCAGTATTTCCTTTTTTAATCCCACAAAAGCAATTTCATTTGTGATGCGCCGATGATGTTTGCCATAATTACTCATAGAAAATATTTGGCTATATGTTGCATTCATCCAGCCTTTTTCTTGAGCACTTGCTTGGTTCCCTTCACGTGATTAGCTTTTTTCTTGAACACTCGTTTGTCCTCAGAATGTTGTACTAAGGAAGTAGGAATATATGGTGTCTGTGTGCAAAAAAACTTTTACCTTGGTTTGCTTGGGACAACCAGATTTTGACTTTATAAAATTTGATCTTTCTTTGGAAAGTGCTAAATTCTTATCTTGATTACTTATTCAATGGACTTATTTTGTTGCAAAGAGATCATTGATTCATTGCTTGCTCAGTCGAAAAGTTTAGACATTTTAATAATCTTAAAGTAAATCAAATTGCAGAAATATCACAAGTGGATAATTTAAAAAGCAAGAAACATTTTATTGTTCCTTCATCCGAAACACATTACAAATGAGAAATTTATTCTACTTGAAAAGTAATTATAAAACATTACAGTACCGAGTAGTTTACTTGCATCTTAACTTCTTCCAATAGCCATAACTAAATATTGATTTTTCTGGTACTGGTATACACTTGAAGAGCCAACCGATAGGCCAAGATGCAGCTGCAATTCCTATACAAAACCCCCATTCACACCAATTCAACCTCTCTGTATCTGCAAACTTGTTCAGAAATTCCACCATCACTATTTGAAGAATTACAGTAATTCCAATGATTCCAAGAAACAGCTTATTCCTGTGTATTCCTTCAAATACATTCTTCTTCTCAAGCTTCCGTGCGTTGAATTCGTTAAAAACTTGACAAAGTACGAATATGTTGAANACTTGACAAAGTACGAATATGTTGAAAATCAACGTGTCCTTAACCTTTTCGCTAACACCGAAGATCGATTCACCCTTGAACTGTAATGTCAAAAGAACAGTTATTTGGTACAATGCTTGAGCTAATAAGTTCCTCCACATAACATTGGTGATAAGTGGCTCTGTTCGGCCCACAGGCGGCTTTTCCATGAGCTCCATGGTTGGTTTTTCTGTCGCAAGAGCTAGAGCCCCCAGTGTGTCCATTATTAGATTCACCCATAATAACTGGACAGCTGTTAATGGCACTTCACCAGAAGAAACTGCTGCTACGAAGTTGATTGTAAGTGCTGCTACATTCACGGTGAGTTGAAATTGGATGAATTTCTGTATGTTGTTGTAAACACATCTTCCCCATTTTAAAACAGTGGCAAGGGAAGAAAAATTGTCGTCCAAAATGACAATATCGGAACTTTCTTTCGCCACTTCCGTGCCCTGAATTCCCATTGAAAGGCCGATATCAGCTTCCTTTAATGCAGGAGCATCATTTGTGCCATCACCAGTTACTGCCACAACGTGACCTTTCTTTTTCAGGCATTTTACCATTAGAAGTTTGTCGGAAGGAGATGATCTCGCCATCACGCTGATTTTATCGACTTTTTCCATCCGTTCCTCTTCTGTATAGTTGCGAAATTCAACTCCTTCCACCACTGATCCATCATCAATTTCCTCAGTCAGATTGAGTATTCCGCATTCAGTGGCTATTGCTCTTGCAGTGAAAACATTATCACCAGTTATCATTTTCACATTCACCCCTGCATATTGACAATCTTCCACAGCTGTCTTCACACCGGGTCGACATGGATCTTTTAGGCCAACGAGGCCCAAAAGGGTTAATCCATTATCTTGAATCTTTTGCTGCCCATTCGGATTGACATGACCTGCCCTTAAAACCTGCGTGTGTGCAAATGCAATGCAGCGAAGACTACTTGCAGCCATACCTTGTATTATTCGTTCAAATTTCATCCTGTTGAAATCGTTGAGAGAATTCACATTTCCTTCCAAATCATAGTAACGAGAGCACATTTTTAGTACCATTTCAGCAGCTCCTTTCCAGTGTGCGTGAACTGTGTCATCTTCAACCTTCTTCATTGAAATGCCACTTCTCTTTTTCTCCGAGTTGAATGCTTCCACGTGCAGAACGCTACAATTCTCCTTGACCTTCTCGATATCCATATTCAATTCCAGCACAGCCCATGAAAGAATAGCCTTTTCAGTGGGACTGCCGTAGAACTCAAATCCTGATGCACTGGACCGATAAACACTCCCTGTCGTATTAAGACCGACCCCTTGATGCAACAATTCAAGAACATTGGCTGCAATTGAAACGTAACTTTTCCCTTCGACAGTTTCTTCCCCCAACCAAAACTTAGTTACCTTCATCTGATTTAATGTAAGAGTACCTGTTTTGTCGGTACATATTGTAGTGGCAGATCCCATTGTCTCGCAAGCAGAGAGCCTTCGAACCATAGCTTGATCGGCCATCATTCTTTTCATCGAATAAGCAAGAGTGAGTGTAACGGCCAAAGGCAATCCTTCTGGAATTGCAACAACTACAATAGTTACTGCAGCTGCAATAATTCCCAGGACTCCATTTATCACGTCATCAACCTTAGTCTTACCAAATCCATTGAACTCTTTATTCCCATTTCCATCTGTTGTATTTCCTGTAAAGAATCGAACCAGTAGCACAACAAGTACTAGAAAAGCTACTGCTAAACCAACCTTACCTATTGATGAAGTTAGCTTGTTTAGTCGAGCTTGAAGAGGCGTTTGCTCATTTGACTCCTGGCTAATTGTGCTCATCATTTCTCCCCAAGTTGTGTTCATTCCTACAGATGTAATAAGCATTTTTGCATATCCATCGGCAACCTTTGTGCCAGAAAACAAGAAGGGATTTGGATATTGATTGATTTCAACATGATCACTTTCTCCTGTCATGCTAGATTCGTCCACTTGCAAAGAGTGCCCGTCTAGAAGTAATCCGTCTGCAGGTACTTGATCGCCAATCTTCAGACAAACAATGTCTCCAACAACGACGTCATATATCGATATTTGTTTTCTTCTTCCATTTCTCACAACTTCGACCTGAATATTATTGCTCACCTTGGAAAGCTTGTCGAATTGTCTGCTTTGTCTGAAGTTGCTGATAGCTGAGACAGAAATAACAAGAAATACAGCAACAAATATACTTCCACCATCATACCAACCTTCTTTTGGACCACTCTCTTTGATCCCGAAACCAAGAGAGAGCGCAGCGCAAACCAATAGAATAATAATTGTTGGGTCCTTAAAAGCTTCCAAAACAAAATGGAAGAAACCCTTTGGAGGTGGCTTACTGTAAGCATTAGTCCCAAACTCCTCCTGTCTGCTTAAAATGTCTTCAACTGCTCCACCAATTCCACGATTGACATCGGTTTTGAGAGAAACAGCTATACCTTTAGCTCCTCCAAGTTCAAAAAGCTCTTGGTAATTTTTCTCCTTGACAACCTTAGAGAGGATTGTCTGATTAACCTCGGCGAAAATACCGGTATCTTTGCGTGGTAGATCATCAATATTGATGAGAAAAGTAGCAGATGATGGCAAGATAGAAATTTTCTTGTGCTTTGCAAGAACTTCACTGAAGAGAGAAAGCAAGGCCCTTGAACAATTGATTTTTGCTAAGGCTAAACGCCATCGCTTTTTATTCAGCAAGCTAATAACAAGGCCGTTTGGATTGAAAACAAGATCCGTGCAATGCAAGATTTCTTGAAAATTTTCTGACATGATTATGGTAATACACTGAAACTCAGTAAAATTGAAAACAAATAATTGCAAATAAAAGAGACAGCAAGGCTGGATTAACAGATTTTAAGTGCACTAATAGAACTTATAATTTTGCATGCAATGACACTATGGTACTGTTGTCTTGGGGTTGGACATGAACAATCTTATATAAGCTCTATGTTGCGCGATGTAGTTCCAGGATGGTCAGGATGGTTCTGTACGTTGAAATGAATGGGAAATTTAATAGAACAACTTCCAAGAAACTAGGTAATTTAATAGAACAACTTTCAAGAAACTGCTTGATGATGATCAACACTCTAGTGGACCCGAGACTAACTGTGTCAATTCAATTATTGCAAAATAAGGTAATTATACTACCTTGGAAAGAAAGATATAATCGTGTTGGAAAACTTCATTTTCGGTTTTGACAAATCATTGGACACGGTGTCGACATGTTGTGTAGTCGGTTTGCTTAACAAAGAAGTTTTGACCAAATTTTGTTACAGAGGAAACCTTTGTCCCCAAGACAAAAATTGATGTGCTTTTACGTGGATTTTGAATCGATTATGAGTATAACTAGATTGTATTCTATTCTAACCCATGTTTGGTATTGATTAAAATCAAATTTTAATTTAAATCGAAGTCAAATAATTAATATTAACCACAAATTTCATTGGTCTGTACAGCTTTTCAACCACACATTCCATCAACTTTGATCAAAATCTAATTTTAATCTCTATCAAACAACCACTAATATGTGTCAATATGGGACTAAATATTCACATTAGCAAATTATTTAGCCCTTGTTTGATCCCTTTATTTTTAAAATACATTTTTTATCTATTCTTTTCAACTACATATTTTTTAATAAAAAAATATTGCACATAAACTCAAAACTTTTCTTTATTTTTCAACTACACATTCTCCTTCAATCTACTGTTCCAAAATGCATTCTTAAAAACAATGGGGTTCAAAGAGGCTCTTACTCAATCTCAATTTTGTTAGCAATTTGATTTACAACATGAGTTTGCAAACATTTTATTCATTCATTCGAAAAACTGTTTTTGAAGACAATGATCGTTCCAATACACCAATTGAGTTATGAACAAATGTTGTACGATTCCTAACTTAAAGCTGATAAAATGAAGCCTTGTTTGATGGGATTATAATCTACATTTTTCATTTAAATCAAAGTCAAAAATTAATTTTGTTCAAAACTTTTCAACTGCAAATTTTATCAAAATATTTTAAAATTTTAATTTTAATTCTCACCAAACATGGATAATTTTAGAAGCATTTGAAATAGCTGCTTGGTTCGGCGTATAAAAGAAACAAAATAAATTTAATGGTGAATTTTTATAAAAACTAATGTGTCTCAAAGGTTCTTCCTAAAATCTAATCGCTATCAAAATAAATAAATTTTAATGTTATTATTATTTTTTTGCTAGAGATATGGGAAATAATACGATAATTGCTTACGCTTTGAGGTACTTTATCTCCTCATTTTGAATGAAACCACTTGCTCAAGTACGGTTGGCTTTTTTCAAAGAAATTTAAATTATTTATTGTTCCAATGGGCGTGAACGAATTTACACTTAGCCCCGGATGATGTCCATTATTTGGTCAAAACAATATTTTGAATAGTGAATTATATAGAAGAATGTTTGATTAAAAAGTATGATTTTCTTTTTTTGAATTTACACGCAGAATATTTTATTGTGTGAATGTGTAATTGAAAATGAGTATATATAAAAAAAAACTTCAAATAATGATCGTCAAACACGGGCTTAATTTAGTACGAGGAAAATAAAAAGAAAGTTAAAGATTAAGTATGATCTTACATTTATATAGGAAACAAAAATGTCGAATGCGTGATATACATAATTCTCATCGAGCTTCTATGTCACACAATGACAATGTACTCGAAATCTCAAAGAGACCAAGACTTTACAATGTTGAGAACAAGGTTGGAATTTTGAATTCTTTAAAGAAACCCTAATCATTGGACATCATCCTCAATTCATATGCGTCAAACGCACTCTGCGAGTAAACGAACAATTTTCTACCGAAAATAACATGAAAATAAAGTACTCTACTACAAGTGCAGAAATCATCCTATTAATTCCCATGCAACCTCCACACCTGGCTTTTGTTTTATTTTGCTGTTCGGGTCGGGTCATCAGTCAATTCTTGTCAACTCTGTATATTTTCTCTACTTCTTCTTCTCTTGCTTTGGCATCAAATTCTAGATTTGAGAGATTTCATCGAAATGCAGCCTTCGCAATATTCAATAAAAATGCTGGTGAATCTGAATCACATTCCCTCGTAGAGAATTCTGAGGATGTATTCTTATGAATTGCCAAGTGTTAAAATATTAATTTAGAATAAGTGAATCAAGAATAGTATATTAAATGATAGCTTTTTGTTCACTTCGTTCATAAGAAACTTTAAAAAGTGCTTGTTAGGAAAGTTTAAAAAGTTCGAGAATCAATTTTATACACATTTTTTCATTAGAATTACAACTTTTATTTACTTTTCAAACACTTATTTTATCAACTTTTATTAAAGAATAAAACTGTTTGTACCGAATTGTTTTTACCGAATTTGTTACACCCTTTAACAAGTGTGCGGGGGCCCGCGTGAATATAAAACTCCCAAAAATGTGGTCCCCACACCCTATTACGAGTGTAGACAAATGATTTAAGTAAGAAAAATTATATACATGTAACATTGTCATTTATTAAAATCCATTATCCCCTAAATCATCTCAATTATCTTTTATAGGTATAATTGAAAAAATATGGTCACAACGTAAACAAATACCAACCCGGGCGAAAACAAAAAAATTACTAGTAAATGGAAAAACATGAAACTAACTCTCGTAAGAGAATCAATTTAAGTAGAAATATCCACCATGTGGGGTTGTGGATATCCCTATGTACCAATTTCTATGTACACCGAGAATTATTCTCAGTTTTAAAGTTTCGAAGTACAAACTTTTTAACCGTCACAAGACTCACAACGTATGCTTTACTTTTTTTTTCCCCCACCTTTTTCTTCTCTCTTTTGCCCTCTCTCGGCTGTCATCGCTTTATTTGCTTTAACATGTGATCTCACTTTTATTTTTTATTTTTTATTTTCTGATTGCAAATTTCATTGTTTTGTTAGCAAAATTCGTCACTAAATTTTTTTATTTCATTCTCCACAGATTTTGTGAAGAACTTGTACTCAAATTTCATCTTTAAATTTAAATTTTACATCATCTTTTTAACTTTTAATGATGGATTATCGAAGATGGACTTTGTCCTAATTCAATACGAAGATTATGCAAAAAGATTATTATTATTTTTTATAACCTTATAAATAAGAACTTATTTGAGTCCCAATTTATAACGCTTTTCTGTGCAAATTCACTTTATTAAATATAAAAATAAAACTTATAAAATCACTACAATACGATAAGGCAGCTTATTTCATTTTGCCCTTGTTTGAGTCCCAATTTTTTCTTTTTCAAAACTCATTTTCTACCACTCATTCTTTCATAAAATAATTTTACACGTAAATCCAAAAAATTTGATTATTGGTCATTTGAGAATATAAAAAATATTTAAAAGATTAATTATATTCACATCACAATTTATTTTTGTTAACCACATCGCATTTTATTTGCAATGAATGTCCATTATCTTTATCATTTTTACACTTACATCCCCATTTTTTTCCCATCACATTGGTATCCTCAAACTTTTATTAATTTGCACGTCTTGTCTCTAATGTCCGTTCCTGTCCTAAAAAACTTATTTGTCTTTCATATTTTAAATAAATAAAATAAACGACAAACAAGAAAAAGTTTGACAAGATATTTCACTCATTTAGGACCTATTTGTTTCGGATTAAAATTAGATTTTAATCCAAGTTAAAGTCAAACAATCAATATTAATTATATCTTTCGTGGGTCCACAACCTTTCAGCCACACATTTCAAAAACTTCTATCACAATTTACTAAAAATCTAATTTTAATTTCTACCAAACACCCACTTAATGCATGTTAACAGAATATCTAGTATTCGTCATCAAAGACAAAATATGCTATTAATTGAATATTAATGACAAGAATGTGACGAAAAAAGTTAGAGATATAAGTGAAAAAAAATTGAAAAGAATTGGGGACCTCGTTGTAATTAAAATGTGATACAAATAAATAAAAAAATATGGCATAAATATACGTAACTTATTTTATAGTGGTAATCCTTGTACTTCTATGAAACAAAATTAATTCGTTTAATACCATAATTGCTTACGCTTTGAGGTCCTTTCTCTCGTCATTTTGAATGAAACCACTTGCTCAAGTACTGTTGGCTTTTTCCAAAGAAATTTAAATTATTTATTGTTCCAATGGGCGTGAACGAATTTACACTTAGCCCGGGTAGATGACCATTATTTGGTCATATTTTGAATAGTAAATTTTAGAAGAATGTGTAGTTAAAAAATATGAAAAATATTTCATTGTATAAATGTGTAATTGAAATTAGTTATGTAAAAAAAATTCAAATAATGATTGTCAAATACGGGATTAATTTAGTACGAGAAAAATAAAAGGAAAGTTAAAGAGTAAGTATGATCTTACATCTTATATACGGACAAACAAAAAATGTCAAATGCGTGATATACATAATTCTCATCAAGCTTCTATGTCACATGATGACGATGTACTCGAAATCTCAAAGAGACCAAGACTTTACAATGTTGAGAACAAGGTTGGAATTTTGAATTCTTTAAAGAAACCCTAGTCAAAGAAAAGAAATAGAGAAAAACATAATGCCCCATGCATTCTCTCATACGAGACAAAGTCGGAGAAGGAGATATGAATCTAAGTTACATCATCCTCAATTCATATGCGTCAAACGCAGTTCGAAAG
This sequence comes from Fraxinus sp. D2006-0159, assembly GCA_903798375.1. NCBI lineage: Eukaryota > Viridiplantae > Streptophyta > Magnoliopsida > Lamiales > Oleaceae > Fraxinus > Fraxinus sp. D2006-0159. The sequence goes on along the minus strand of CAIGRQ010258641.1, from coordinate 3,131 downwards.
TAAACGAACAGTTTTCTACCGAAAATAACATGAAAATAAAGTACCAAACTCCATTAAATTCTTAATTTAAAATACACTATACTACGAACAAAGTGCAGAAATCATCCTATTAATTCCCATGCAACCTCCACACCTGTGCGTGAGACAACTTATCCATTTTCTATAAACTTTTAACGATCAGAGTCTTTGTTTTATTTTGCTGTTCGGTTCGGGTCATCAGTCAATTCTAGTCAACTCTGTATATTTTGTCTTCTTCTTCTTCTCTTCCTTTGGCATCAAATTCTAGATTTGAGAGATTTCATCGCAATGCAGCCTTCGCAATATTCAACAAAAATGTTGGTGAATCTGAATCACATTCCCTCGTAGAGAATTCTGAGGATGTGTTCTTATGAATTGCCAAATGTTAAAATATTAATTTAGAACCCGAATATATTATACTAGTCCAAGTGAATCAAGAATAGTATATTAAAAAAAAAAAAATCTATATTAAATGCTAGCTTTTGTTCACTTGGTTCCTAAGAAACTTATAAAGTGTTTGTTAAGAAAGTTTAAAAAGCTCGAGAATCAATTTTAAACACATTTGTCATGAGAATTATAACTTTTATCTACTTTTCAAACACTTATTTCATCAGCTTTTATTAAAATCTACTAAAAATATTATCACCTATATCATCTCAATCATCTTTTATAGGTATAATTGAAAAAATATGGTCACCAACATAAATCAAATACCAACCCTGGCGAATACAAAAATTACTAGTAAATGGAAAAACATGAAACTAACTCTTGTAAGAGAATCAATTTGAAGTTTCGTAGTACAAACTTTTTAACCGTCTCAGCCTCTCAAAAATGCACAACAACGCATACTTTACTTTTTAATTTTTTTTTTCCCACCTTTTTCTTCTCTCTTTTCCCCTCTCTTGGCTGTCATCGATTTATTCGCTTTAAAATGTGATCTCACTTTTATTTTTTTTCTTGTTAAAATACATAACTCACCGTTAAGCAACGCTTACCGGTGAAGCAAACACTTACCGGATAAGCAAGACTTACCGGATAAGCAAAACTCACCGGATAAGCAAGCAATTACCGGATAAGCAACACTTATCGGATTGACCAGTTTGGGACCACAAAGATTGTTGTAACCATATTGATTCTTCACGTGTAACTACTACTCTTTACTTTCTCTCTACTCCTGTATATTGTATATATTGCTGACCTTGTAATCTTGTAAATTAATCAATTGAGCTTTCATCTTTTGATCCAATTATTCAGCCATCAGGTAAAGCTTCTCGTTCTCTAAATTTTAACTTGGTATTAGAGCCATATGGCTAACACCGGATCTGATGATAACACACAATTAGCACAGCCAACCACCAATAATCTGATGCCTTTAATGGTGGGAGGAAATCAGATACAAACTCTTGGAATCAGCCTAACTCAAGTTCCACCAGTGAGACTTGACGAAACAACTTTCTGTTATGGAAAATTATGGTAATGTCGATCATCAAAGGTCACAACCTGGAAGGATTGATCACTGGAACCAATAGTTCCCTAGCTAAGTTCCTAGCTACACAAACCATTGGCTTAACTGAGGTTACAGTCGAAATGGCTCTAAATCCTGAGTATGGAAATTAGGTGTCAACAGATCAACTATTTATGGGTTGGTTGTACTCCTCAATGACACCAGAAATTGCAATGAGAGTCATGGGACCATCTAAGTCTTCTGAACTCTGGAATGTTGTCTAAGAATGTTTTGGAGTCATGAATTGATCGAGGGTCACCTTCTTTGTTAGTGAACTACAGAGAACTAAGAAGGGAGCAATGAGTGTTGATCAATACCTTAACACTATCAAACAACTTGCAGACAATCTTGAAATTGTTGGTAAAGTCATTCCTCATGCTGATCTTGTTACTCAAGTGCTTACCGATTTGGATGAAGAACATACTCCTATAGTAGTGCATATAAATAGCAGGGAATCCATATCTTGGCATGAATTACAGTCAGTTCTCATGACATATGAAAGCAGAATTGAGCACCTCAACATTCTGAAAAATGGTTTAGCCTTAGTCAACTTAAGTGAAGCCTCGACCAATTTCATCAGTTCAAATATTAATAGTGGAAGAAGGTCCAACTATGCGGGTAGAAGTAATAGCTATAAAGGAGGTAGGAGTAGAGGTAGAGGAGATAGACTATTTTCTAACAAAAGTGCATGCCAAATCTGTGGTTTGAACAATCAGACAGTAGCTAAGTGTTTCAACCGGTTTGATGAAAGATATATGGGTGCCAAACTTGAAACTCACTATCAGAACCTCTCAGAACCAACTGCTCTTATAGCTTCCTCCAGAACTGTGGCTGATCCTACTTGGTTTGTAGACTCAGGTGCTAGCAATCATGTCACAGCTGATAAGGGAAATCTGATTGAGGCACTTGAGTATGGTAGTAAGCAAAACCTTACTGTTGCAATGGTAATAGACTTCATATCTCTCACATTGGCACAAATAACCTCAATACACAAAATAACAAGTCGCTAGTCTTTAACAATATCTTGTTAGTTCCCTCAATCAAGAAAAGTTTGCTAAGTGTTTCACAATTAACCTTTGATAATAGTGTATTCACGGACTTTCATTCTGACTCATGTGTTGTTAAGGACAAGGAGACCAATGAGGTGCTACTGGAAGGGAGAACTAAAGATGGACTGTATCAGATTAAACTACCTGATCAAGTTAACCAGCTTCCTATCTCAAAGTATGTTCACTCAAATAAATCTAGACCTTCTGTCTTTGTTGCTCAGTCTAAAGATACCACAAAGTATAAGTCTAATTTAGAATTGTGGCACATAAGGCTTGGACATCCCTCAAAATCTGTAATGTCCCAAGTCCTTCAACTATGTGTTACATTTTTTTTTTTTATCACAAGTATACAATATCCTAACAAATAATATAATGGATCTTTGAATCCGGATTATCGTTCCCACGAGGACTATACTTTATGTCTTAATCTATTTTTTCTAATTCCTATTTGACAAAAGTAAGTAAATATTTATGATAATTGTGATTATTTTGACCAACTACTTTTAACAAATTGAAAGTATAAAATGATTGCAAACAACGGATAATTGGAGAAACAGATA
>CAIGRQ010258608.1:0-11202 GCA_903798375.1 Fraxinus sp. D2006-0159 | reverse complement strand
GTATCACGACTATAGAGAATAGTATCTCTAAAAGTCACATATGATGGTGGCAGCGAACACAACAACATCAAAGCCAGGTCCTCCTCATCATACTTAACCTCCAATGTATCCAAATCAGCCACGATTTCTTTGAACATATTTAGGTGATTATCCAATGACGTACCATCAGACATCCGGTGAGAATACAAGTGCTATTTCAAGTGTAGTTTGCTGGTCAAGTTCTTTGTCATGCAAAGTTTCTCAAACTTCAACACAATGCAACAACACTATTCTCCTTAAGAATATCTTAGAGAATTTGATTTGAGAGATGCAGATGAATTTGAGACTGGGCTTTTTGATCCCTACGTTGCTTTTCATCATGCATCTAGACAACAGACATCCTATCAAAGCCGACAAGTTTTCCTCCAAATCTATCTGTGCCAACACCGCTCGCATTTTCACTTACCTAATGTAAATCACGTGTTTCTATCCAACAACGGAATGTCATACTTCATTGTCGCCATGCGGAACAATTAACCTTGCGCTTTGATACTACTTGTTATGAATTCTGGATCGTAAGATAATGACGATAATAAAATAAAGATGAAGAAAATAAGAATACAAGAATTTTAGAGGTGGAGAATCCACTATAATCAACAGTTTAGTATTTACAATATCAAGATTTCAATAATTTCAATTGATATCTAAGCTCTCAAGAATGATGTATGAATTTTCTCTCTTTTTCTTGATTGTCAAATACATTACAAGTCGTGACCTATATATATGTAAACCCTATAGACAAGTTATAGGAGAATGGGAGTCCAAAATCGTGTCAATAAATGAAATCGGCATGGACCGGATAAACAGTCGCTCGAGCGATAGCCCCTTCGCTCGACTCGAGCGAAGGGGCAGCGACACACGGGCGATAAACGCTCTAGCGAAAATGTGACGACTTTTTTCTCTGGTCCATAATTTTGATCTCTTCATGACCACTTCAATTCAGACTCCATTACCCACTAGAATTTGGGTCAAACCACAACAAAGAAAATATTGGCGAATGAGTGACAAGTTTAATTAGGTTCTGATGCTTCTGGAGACGGTAATAAAGTAACTCACAAATTTTGTAATTCGCGTCTTTTTTACTTTTTACATTTAGCCGTTGTTTGATATCCATTAAATCAAAACTCCTTTTTTTTGGAACTTATTTTCAACGATATATTCACGCAATAAAACATTTTGTACGTAAACCCAAATTTTTTAGACTTTTTAGCCCTTGATTGATAACCATTATTTTGAAAAAACAAAGTTTTGAATAATGATTTTTAATAGAACGTGTGGTTAAAAAATAGGGAAAATTTTGGAGTTTAAGTGTAGAATATTTTATTGTGTGAATGTGTGATTGAAAATGAATATGCAAACAAAAGAGTTTGAAAATAATGGTTGTCAAATATGAGTTTAATCACACTATTGTCAAATATGAGTTTAATCACACATTTTCAAAAAAATTACTATTTAAAAACTTATTTTTTTCCAAAGATCTCATTAAAATGGATGTTAAACGGGGGTTTGATGTTATTTATTGGACTACCTCCACAAATTTTTCACTACACCACCCTGACAATTAAAATATATTTTCAATAAATATATCACAATAAAATTTATAATTATACTCCCGATTCAATAAAACTAAAAATGAAAAATAAAATACAATATTCTGTTACGATCATCCTCCCATTTTTATCAATCATTTAAGTCCTACAAATCAATGAATACAAAGCAATCGTGCCACATGTAGCAAGTAAGCAAACTCATTAATTAAACAACACAAAAAGAGTTCGGCCATGGATGAATGTCAATGAAAATCACAAAGATTGGATACCTTCACCATTGTCATTGGCCCAAAGAATAATGACATACTTGATTAGTGGAAACACAATTAAGGTGTACAAAACTCATGATAATGCACCAAAAATATCTTCATTCCCACTTACACCAGCCTTGCTGAACATCACACAGAAAGTGTATAGTGGACTAGTTCCCTAAATTCTATTTCTTTGAGCAATTGGATATTTAATCAACTTTTATATGTACGGAAGGGATACACAATACTTATCAACACATGGAAAATGAATTCTCTACTTAAGCAGTCTCGCCGTCGACGGAAAAGCTAAGAAAAATTAGGTTTATGTTTGTGATAGAACAATAATTTAATTCTGTTGATTTTATTACGGTCTGTTGTTGATTTTAGTTTTCTAATTGGGTTTTGACTGTTGTTTGCGAATGAGTTCTTTAATTCTGAAGATAACGAAAGTTTTGTATTGGATTTTTCTTTTTTCTTTGTGATTTGATTGACCAATGTATTCCTTCGAATAGTGCTCACGTTGGAGATTAATGAGAAAGATTTGGGTTGGATAGGAAAGGCGACGGTGACATGCGGGCAGATAAACATACATCAATGGGATGAGTAAAGTTTAAAAAGAAGAAGAAGAAGGGGAGAGAGAGAGAGAGCGCGGTAAAAAAAAAGAAGAAGAAAAAGAAGAGAGAGAGAGAAAGAGAGAAGAAGAAGATTAGGGATGGTGGGAGTGTGCTGTGTATAGTAATAAGAAAGTTATAAGGTTAATTATGTCCTTTCATTTATAGTTATTTTGGCAAATAAGAAAATTATTTTAAAATGCGGTGTAACGATAAAAACTTATAATGGCAATATATTTACCTTCTTATTTAATCCCTGTTTGAAAACAAACTTTGTAAACATATATTTTTAGAGAATATATGATTAAGAAATAGAGAAAATTTATGAACTTGTACTTAAAAATGAAATTAACATAAATAATTGTTGTTTACTCCCTACAGAGGGTTAAATTTATCAATGGTCATCCAACTTTATTTTTAGTGCCACTATACCCACCTAATTTGATTTTGTTTCACTATAGCTATTTAACTTTATATTTAGTGTCGCCATAACCATCCAATTTGATTTTATTTCACTATGGTTACGCAATTACATATAACGTTTCACCATAGTCGCCTAATTTCATATAACGTTTCACCATAACCACTTAATTTCATAGAACATTTCACTATGGCCACCCAATTTCTTTTCATCGTTTTCACTAATTTTAAAATGAGTAAAACGGTAAATTTGTATTATATATATGATAAATTTAAAAAAAGTTTTTTTTAAAAAAAATTTAAAACGTTTTTAAAATAAATTTTTATTTTATTTTATTTTTAAAGAACGTTTTTTAAAATAACTTTCTATTTTATTTTATTTTTCTAAGTAATTATTTTATTTTATTTTTCTTGGTAACTTTTTACCATTTTACATTTTTTCAAACTAATGAAAATGGTAAAAAGAAATTGAGTGATCATGGTGAAATGTTATATAAAAATGGATGGTCATAGTGAAACGTTATATGAAATTGGATTGTTTTGGTAAAATAAAATCAAATTTGATGATCATGGTGCCATTAAGTATAAAGTTGGGTATCATAATGAAATAAAATAAATTGAATGATTATGATACACCAAAATCCATCCCTCCAATAGGGGACGGCCATGTGGCATTAAGTAAGCATTGTAGTAAGACTTGGAGTACATCTAGTTTTTTCCAAGTTGAATAGGCCATTTAACCCCTACAGTAAATGATGAATTTTCCACTTTGTAGTCACACGCTCACACTGCCTATAGTCTATAGATCACTAGCATATGAAGTCACACGACTATCAATAATTGATTAATAGCTGTTTACTCTCTACAGTTAATAAGAAATGGCAAGCAACGATCCGAAGCACAGAGAGGAGGAAGAGACAGCGGCAGGAGCGGAGGATGAGGACACAGGAGCACAAGTCGCCCCCATTGTCAAGCTCGAAGTGGTCTCCGTCACTACTGGCGAAGAAGACGAACAGCCCATCCTCGATCTGTACCAACTTTTTCTCTCCATCTTTTTAGGGTTTTATGACTCAAATTTCTTCACTTCTTCAAATTTTAATTAATTAATTTATGTAGAAAGGCGAAGCTTTATCGTTTTGACAAAGACGGAAACCAGTGGAAAGAGAGAGGCGCTGGTACTGTCAAGTTCCTCAAGCACAGGGAAACTGGAAAAGTCCGCCTTGTTATGCGCCAATCCAAAACCCTCAAGATCTGTGCCAATCATCTCGGTTTGTTTTTCTTTCATTTCCTATATAAGTAATTAGTAATTAGTAATTAGTATTTTCATTGTTTGTTTCTCAAGAGTTGTGGTGTGTAATGCGATTTATATTTGTTTGGACAGTTCTTTCGACAATGACTGTCCAGGAGCATGCAGGGAATGACAAGTCCTGTGTGTGGCACGCACCTGATTTTGCAGATGGTGAACTCAAGGATGAAATGTTTTGTATTAGATTTCCATCTCTAGAGAGTAAGTATTATCTATTTGTACTTCGTAAGTTAATGTTTTTCTTTCTTTGATCAGGACGAGTATGTATCTTCCTGAATTATTTGTCCGATTTTGATTTTGATTTATCTACTTATCTCCTGCTGAAAACAGCTCTATCTGTATATATGCTTGAGTTAAATTTTGTGAGGCACACATTTGATTATAATTTGTCAATATATGTATTATTGGCTCATAGTTAAACATGAACACGACTAGGCTGAATCTGGTTACTTCCTTTTCATTCAGTTACTAATATATTAACTTTTGTGTCGTAGTTGTCTAGTAACTTTTACTATACTAAAAAAAAATGTATCTGCATCTGTAGATTTGAGGAAACCATCTTGGTTTAGGGCGAAGATAATACCTACTGACAAGTACAAATAAATTTATAGGTTAGAAACTTATATATTTATATGAAGTGTGATAGCATGCAATTCACATGTCACTGCTCCTTCATAACTTCAGGTGACTTAAAAATGACCTAGGGACCTAGGTGGAAACTGTTATGCTCAAGCCAGTGACGGATCGGAAAGGCTTTTATAGGTAAACTCAAAAGAGTAAAGAGGGCTAGAAAAAGATCAGAGAGCTATACCTGCGGATTGGAGCACACAGGGCTATAATGACATAATCTTCCATTCTGTTATGAGAGGTGGACAAGTGGCCTTAATCCGTACCTGATGTGGTGGAGAGATTACAGGAGACACCTCCCTTTTATGTGCTAGTTATGTCAGTATGTGTAGGTGGCACATTCTTCTTTTTTTGTGCCGAAGCTATGCAGGAAGTCCTCACGTGACTGGTGGTAATCAGGTAGTCAATCTCGATTGATGGCTAGAGATTCCTGGCCTAAGTCTAGGGACTGAGCTCCACCACATTCTTGTAGTTTGTTTCCGATTGTCATCTTGAGGTGATGTCTCAATCTGAGCTTCGGCTTTAGTACAAGGGTTCAGGTTTCCGACGCGGCATCGGAATTGTATTTTTTCTGGAGGTGTTAATGACTACTATTATTCAATATGATAGCAATTCTGCATTATCACAAAAGAATCACTTGGTGAATCAATTTGCTTATCTAGTTTTTTACTCACACTAATTGACTATTAAATGATTTGTTCACCCATTTCCTCCATTTTTTGCCAACTGGCTTCTCTCTCTATTACCTGTAATAATTCATTTTGTACTTTCTTATTATATTTCTTTCTTGATTAGGAGTGCCAAAAAAAAAATCAATTGACGCAATCACACAACAATATCCTATCAGCATCTACACTGTGCACTTAAGACTCGAGGAATTTCTGTATCGAGTTTTCCAATTAAGGTGCTTAGCTTGATTGAGTTTTGCTCCCCATTTTCCTTATAGATCATTTTAAGCTCTTCCTTGTGATTCAATCATCTTTCACGTTACAAATAAAATCTAATGGCAGTTTGATGAGTGAGCGATTTATTTTCCAATATATTTGAACTTTGTCTCATTAAATGAGTATCTTTAGACTTGGATGATCAATATTAGTACAATATTAAGCTGGAATTCGAATGTAGTGGCTTTAGTTACCATAAGGAATTCAAACCAGCCAAGAATCTCTTATTTCTGATACCATTCCAATATTATGATTTCAACTAATGGTCTTAGTTTACACGAGGGTTTTTTGTATTTTTCAATGTACTAACCAGCTAAGAAAATCTTGTTTCTGATACTGTTCTAATGTTTGCTAAATTGAAATATCAATCTTAAATTTTTACATATCAAAATCCCAAATAAATCTTGGTTGGATGATACTTATGGTCCCACCAAATACTGAATTCATATAGAGCCATAAATTTTAAGTTTCATATGATTTACGTAATTGGCAAGATGTAATCTTGTGTGGAATATATCTTTAACTGAGAATAGGTGAGTGGATAGATATTATTGACTTGAGTTATTGGGTGTGTGTTCATGTGCAATAAAACTATAGGTAATGAGACCATGCACTTTTATGTTATACATTTCTATTTGTCGTGCTGCGTCTGCCATAATTAAGAGTCTCTCTCTCTGACATTCATGTCTGTGTTCTAATATATACACTCTTGTACCTTCCCACTCTTTTTATTGGGTAGATATGTACTATAGTTAAGAATTTGAAACCATATTTCTATTCCATAAGGAGATGATTGATGTCAAACGTTAACCTGACAATGATTAACAGTTCTTGTACAAACCTTTGATATGTGGAGTCCATATTCATGTGAAAAACTAATCTCTGCGTTTTATATTAGATAAGTTTTGTTTAGTGAAAAATTAATGCACTCTAGGTTTTTTGAGTTTCTTATCTGTTGAAATTGTAGTAATTAGTGATAAAATGTGTTAGATTCTAATCAGTTCTAGTGATTTTCGGCATCCTTGATCTAGGGAGACTGATCACTTATTTTTGTTTGTTCTTTTAAAATGCCATCTGATTATAATCTAGCCTTACGATGATATTATATGATTTCAGTTTTGATTCTTTTCCATTAACTCCTGAATCCTGGAGTGTCATAGAACCACGTGTGTAGTTAGAAAGCTATTCATCCTTGTACAATGTGAGTCATGCTATATGAAAAGGAAGGTGATGTGGAAAAGCTGACTTTTCCAATTGCACAGGAAAATTAAACTTGTTACTGATTTCAACTTGTTGAAAGTACCCTCCAAGCTATATGGTTTTGAGGATATTCTATTAAGAACACTGAAGTTATGTAACATTTAAAACTCACAATAGCCACCACGACAAGTTGATAATTGTTGGTGATTGTGGTGCTTTAACAGTTCTTCCAGCACCTAGCACGCAAAAGATCTGTACCTACTATACGAGCACCAATTGTTATTGTTGCCTATGGATTTTATCTCATCTCTTTAATACTCTCCTTAGTGGCCGATTTCTGTTTCTTATACACCATCTCATCTCCATAACCACTTTTATTTGATGTTTGTTTTGGAGATGCTCAGAAGAAGGCATTCCTACTGTAAAAACAGCAAAACTGTTTTTCATTGAATTGAATTCAATAGAATACATAGAAAAAGGAAGAAAATACAAATGGATTTTATCCAAACAAGTTTTGTAAAATCTAAGAATTGACCTTGCTTGGGATTACCAACTTAGATACAATTTCTGTAAAATAGTGATACCCTTTCTCCCTGAAGGTGGGAGTTTTGCTTCCTCTATGTATACGTATTATTTCAATATTACTTCCTTTTTTGTGTTCTTGAATGTCAAAATTTTTAATGTCCATCATATTTGTTAATTTTGTATTATAATGTTTCTGATTTCTTTTAGACTGCAAAATCTTCATGCAAACGTTTCAAGAGGTTGCTGAATCCCAAAAGAAAGAGGAAAATAAAGATGCTTCTGCAACAGCTGGGCTGCTAGAGAAGTTAAGCGTTGAAGATAACACCAAAGTGGAAGATAAAGAAAAAGCCGAAGTGAAAACCACCAAAGTGGAAGATAAAGAAAAAGCCGAAGTGAAAACCGTGGAGGCCCCCACGGCAGGCAAGGAGAAGGTATCTGAAAGTGTAGAGAAGGATGAAGGGCCTGTTCCATCTATATGAAGGATGAGCCTGTGCAGTTTGACGAATACAAGTGTTGCGCCAACTTGGTTGCCACCCACTTCTTGCTATTCTGATTTAGGGGTGGTAAATGGTAATGCCTCAAATTTCTTGATCCAAGGTCAAAATGTGTATACTTGGTCAAACTTCAAGTCCAATTTTCAGGTTACAGGTTTAATTTTAGATCGAATTCAGTATCGTGTGTTGATGCGACAAGAAGTTCCCTGTCAAGTTATGCTTATGGTAGCGTCTTGGACCAAGATATTTCCGAGAGCTTGTTGGAATGTTATGCTTAATTGTGTGATTATGTTATTTTCTATTTTGGTGCAACTAAAGAAGTGAATTTGATGCTATTTCATGTATTAATCTGCATTTGGGAAGGTTGTGATCTTGAAATAAGCCCCATATTTCTCCTTATTTTCAGCCAATTAGTCTCTTTCATCCCCTCCCCAACTTTCTGAAGATGCAAAAATTAAATTTCAGACCTTACTCGAGCAGACAGTAGAAATTAAGAGAACGAAGCAGAATTGCTAGAATTGAAGAAGATTCAGATAAAGAAGTTTAGTATTCATGCCAAACTCTTTAATTTCATGTTGTCAGAGGTTGTATAGAATTAACGAGATGATTTTCAGAAAATTCTGCCAACACCCTGGGTCAGTTTGGCATGACTTGAAAAATTAGTAGTTATCCAAACATAGTTCTTGGATCCCAATTAAAATAACTTTTAGAAAGTGTTGATCCAATATGACTTAGGGTTCGTTTGATTGCCCCTCTTTTCCATGGAAAATTTCCATTTTCCCACTTTGTTGTTGTTTGATGAACAAAATTTTTCATGGAAAATTTTTTCTCCCCTCCCCCCAAACACGCTTCTTTTCCATGATTTGTGAGAATTCATTTTCCCACCATTTGGGAAAATGAATTCCAGTTTTTGGCTTGGTTTTTTTTATTTTTTTGACAATGAAAATAAATTTTATAAATTATTGTAGAAAAAATTATTACTTTAATGGACCCATTTGGAGGATACGAGGGGGAAACNTTCCATGATTTGTGAGAATTCATTTTCCCACCATTTGGGAAAATGAATTCCAGTTTTTGGCTTGGTTTTTTTTATTTTTTTGACAATGAAAATAAATTTTATAACCAATTGTAAAACAAAAAAAAAAAAATCACTTTAATGTACAATTTTCATGTAAAACAAAACTAAACGAACACTAAACTTTGATGAAAAAATAGTTTACGAGCAACTTTTTTTGTTTTTACTTTTTGGCAATGGTGACAAATTTCATAATCAATTGTAAAAAAAAATAAAAAAAATTAACTTTATTGAACAATTTTCATGTAAAATGAAGCCAAACGTGAACAAAAAGATTCAAAATTTTAAAAAAAAGTTCGGGTGGAAAATTATACCAATCAAACACACTTAATTAACAATTCTCTGAAAAACAATTTCTAGACAATTATTTTCCCTGTAAAACATTTTATTTCCATCCATTTTCGCCCATTGCAATCAAATGGACCATTAGTCTAAAAATACTTCCATAATGGGAAACATGTTGAAATTAGTTTTTGAACAAAATTTAAGATGACTTTTTGAGGAAATTCTTTTACAGGAAGTGAAATAAAAAGTTAGGCCAAATGGATCCTTAGTCCTACAACTACAATTAGAATGGTTTATTGCTACTTTTTTGGGCTTATCTACATATTTTTGAGGGGGAAAAAATACAAGTGAGGTATGAAATTTGCACCAAATCAATTTCCAAACATTAAGTTTAAAAATGCAGAAGTCAAGTGTTAATTTTAAATAATAATATTACTAAATTAAATTAATCTATACACACCCACCCACCCATCCCATTCCATCCTGGCGCACACTTGTTACTATCTCCTCTTACAGTTGTCGGCATCCATATGCCAATGACAACCTCTTTAGTGGCAAACTGATCACTGCTCAGTGTTGAATGACTATCATTGGCTTAGATAGTAGAGATAGAGGGAAAACATAGCGGTCGTTGGAGAACATCGACCGAGCATCGTCGACGACTGATTTATCTTCTTCATCCGTGACTCAACAGTGCGGTATACTTTTAAAAAAACTTAGATTGAAAAACAGCCCTTGATGGTGTAATTTACAGAGCATTTACCGGAGCAAATAATTTCAATTCTCACAGTGGAAATCTGGTTAATTGAATTTGTGATAAGTTCGGATAATTGAGGTCAGAGAAATCAATGGCATGTGATCAGATATTATGAATTTGTGACATGTGACATGCACTTTGATATATGACTTGTGACCAGATCCAATTTCTTGTGACCAAATCTTTTGGATTTGTAATATGTGACTTGAGTCAATGGTCTGCGATCAAATTTCTTGAATTCGTGACCTGTGATCTACGCACTTGACATATGACTTATGACCCGTGAACAAATTTCTGGGTCTGTGATCAAATCTCTTGAATTTGTGACTTATTTACTTTGACATGTGCCATGTTATATGTGACTTGACCCAATGACAAGTGACCAAATTTCTTAGATCTGTAACTTGTGACCTAATCCAATGGCTTGTGACCGAAACCTCTTGAATCTGTGACTTGTAACCTATACAATTTGACATGTGATCCGTGCACTTTGACATGTCGCATATTTGAAAGATTTGGTTACAAAAACTCAATCGATTGGAAATGCAAAACCCCCCCATATCCATAAGTCTATCTACAGCTGAAACCCGTGAATTGATACCAAAGGAGAGCAATTGAGAAAGGAGGGCAAACGTTAATAAACTAAACAAAACTAAAAAAATCAAAACACTTGATTAAGAAAATAAAGAATACAGAGAAAAACTTCTTAAAAGAATCTTGAAATATAAGTGGGAATTAAAGAAAAAATATAATGGTGATTGTGAAAAAGTTCTTCAAATTGCTGTCACCACACATTCGACATCTGAAAAAGTAAAATTACAGATTTCGGTCTGCATTCTTACAAATTGACATTACAAATCATTAGATGCCACTAACGAAAATCTTTAATTCTTGAAATTTGGGAAGTCGTCTCTCGTCTGAGTACTCACATTCTCGTTTAGTCAATTGACGTTTCGTGTAGCAACGCCTATCGATTCCATTGGATTTCGTCAGATTGTGCACAACGATGGTGGTCCAGAGTGAGGGAGTGAGGGAGAGTGTAGAGTGTTGACTTATGGTTGATTATAACCTTAATATTTTGATTATAACAAAAAAGTCATTTTATTTACTAACATTTG
>CAIGRQ010258552.1:0-13502 GCA_903798375.1 Fraxinus sp. D2006-0159 | reverse complement strand
TACTGTTTAATTAGCATATATTCAATATTGTTAACGATCCTATCATTAAGTCGTGTTATCTTAAGACGATTCTATAACACAAAATAAAGGACTTTAGCTCAAAAATTGAGAACCAAATATAGAATCAAGCTAACAAGTTACTTTGATCTAGGTCCAACTACAGTTCGATAATATCTGATTTACTAGTAAAAATCCTTTTCTTTTGTGTTTACACAAAATTATAAGTAGCTTGCTTATGTCACAATATGTCAATATTTGACCCCCATTTTTTAAAAANATTCTTATTTTAAACCACACATTTTGGCCAAAAAATGGGGTCAAAGAATGTCTCATTCCTATATATTAATTATAGTCCCTGTTTGAAACCCATTTTGAGTAGAAAAGAATTTTTGAAATAGTGATTAATGTAAAAGTGATGAATTTTTTTTTTGATTTGTGTGTAATATTATTTTATTAAGAGAATGTGTGGTTAAAATGAAAATGAGAATGAGAATGAGAAATTAACGGGTGTCAAACGTGGGCATAATACAATATCAATTTGTGCATCATTTAACTTTAAATTTTTAAATTACATTTTTAAAATCATCTTCGTACTCCATCCAATAGGGGGTGCAGGATGTCCATTATGGACACTCTTATGAACACCCCAATGTACAAGGAGAATAATCCTTTTATTTATTATTTACTCACACTTCTTGTATACTTGTGATAGTGCTTGTCCATTTTCACCTTTTTACATGTTTGCAACACAATCAACACACAATCAACTTGTTTTTATTTATTATTTACTTACATTTCTTGTATACTTGTGATAGTGCTTGTCCATTTTCAATGTTATCGAAAATGGATCATCATGTTTTGAACATCGATTATTTAGACACTTTTGATTTTGACCGATGACAAAACTCATTTGGACAAAGTTAGTTGTATATATTTATACAGTTGGATATTTTGATTTCTGAACAAGGACTTTTCTAAAAAGTCATTTTAAACCAATTTCCTATTAAAATTTAAAACTAGTGATGGCAATGTGCCGAGCCCTTACACACACGAGTCGAGCTCATGTAAGCTCCAACTTTTAATTAATTTGATTAAAAATACTTTTTTATAACCTCTTAATTAATTGGTTATTTACATGAATTAATATATATTTAAAATAATCAACAATTTTGTCAGTTTGAAACAATACGTGTGATACATAAATAAGAAAATTTACATAAAAAAAAATTAGGATCGAATCAGAACGGATCGATTTAGTTCTTTTCGTCCATGGATCAATTATTCCATTTTCACAATATTCAGTAAAAATTAGTTTAGTTCAGCCTTTGAGAAACCTATACCAAATCACTTGGTGCTCATCTATCTATGTCAATGAGCCGAGCAAAAAAAAAAGTTCGGGTTCGACTCGAGCTCCCGAGTTTTTTTGTGCCAAACTTTTTTGACCCCGAGCCTAGTAGTGATGGCAACGGGGCGGGTTGGGGCGGGGCGCCCCTGCCCCGCCCCGCCAAGCGCCCGCCCCGCAACCCGAGGCGGGGCGACAATCCCCGCCCCGCCAACCCGTCGGGGCGGGTTTTTTTCGCCCCATTCAGGGCGGGGCCCCGTCGGGGCCGAGCGAAGCGGGTTTTTTTGCCATCTCTATAGCCTAGCCCGACAAAAAAAAATGAGGCTCGACCCGAACTTTCTGCCCGAGCCTTTGCGGGCTGGGCCGAGCCAAACAGGCTCGAGTTTTTATTTTATTTTTATGTCAAATCTTATACATGTTATAAATTAAATAAAAAAACTCGGGTTAGGCTCGAGCTTTTTTGCCAAGTTTTTTTGGGTCTGAGCCGAGCCCGCCAAAAAAAAAAATGAGGCTCGGCCCGAGCCTCGGCTCTTTGTAATCAAGCCCGAGCCGGTCCGACTCGAGCTTTTTTCGAGCCGAGCTCGAGCTGGCGAACTTTTTTGCCATCCCATTTTGCCCGGCCCGAGTCGTCTGAGCCGGCGAGTTTTTTTGTCATCCTATCTTACCTCCAATGCATAACGTCACACTTGGAATATTTCAAGTTTTGATTATAAACATGTTATCTAGGACTAGATAACTTCTTTTTTATCATTTTATCAAAAAAAGTGTGGATCTCTTGCTTATTTTTCGAGACATCTACACATCAAAGTATCAGTTGTGCAAGAGTACATTTTAAATAAACCTTATCCACTTTTTATAATACGTGAATTTGATATATCACATCGTCAATAGTGACGTTCCAAGAAAATGTATATAAAAGTTGAATAAAGTTTTACATTACTTCAATCTACCTATATTATTCAAATTTGAGCCCGACAACGAAAATACGGACAAAAATTTTCAACGAACACTATGTAACGTTTGTTTGTATCAAATTTAGATATCAATCAAACTTTGTGTGGTTGAAACGAAATCGATCAAAACCAAGTCTTGACCAATTCCAAGAAATCAGTACACAGACATGAAATCGAGAAATGGAATCTACTTTTTTTTTTTTTATGAGGGCCGCCCACGAGCCGAGCCGAGCCAAGCCGAGCTGCTCGTGTACGCTCGGCTCGTACTCGTTTTTTGACAAGTCCGAACGGCTCGTGGGTAGCTATAGTACGAGCCAAATGGTTGAGCTTACTCGTGGGTAGCTATAGTACGAGCCGAATGGTTGAGCTTACTAGCCGCTCGATTCGATTGCCACTTCTAATTAAAACTCTTCAATAAGAAAATTTCGTATAGAAAATTATCCAAATATATTAAAAAATAACTTGAATTTCAAAAATAGTTTTGACTTTTAAAAACTCATGCCAAACATTCCACAGGCCCTATTTGGCCCCAATTTTTTAAAAATCATTTTTTTTTTCAAATTCGTTTTTAATCAAATAATATATGAAATTCACAACTTTTATCATTTTTTTTTAAAAATCACATTAATGGAAGTACCAGTAACCAGTATACTTCTGTTGGGCCACAATCTTCATTTCAAAGTAAGTTGGGCCTGAGTTCATAATAGACATATATCTTAGTAAGTAGGGAAACAAGGAAATTGGTTATAAAATTAGGTTTGGATGAAATTCCAACCCGAAATCGAACAGATTAGAAGAATAAATCAATCCAAACTGGCCCTAGTTAGTTATGACCGGTTCGATAATCCCCTTGAAAATCAATTTTTTAAAACCCGATCCGTAAATCGAAGTTTTGGGATTGGTCCAAGCCAAACGAAAAATCGAATCAACATCCCTACAAACAAACTCGAGTCGGTCAGTTTGGTAGGAATTTTGCCCATGCCTACTCTTCATCTTAAAAAAACTCAAATTCTTTTTCTCTTAATATGTGTCCAAATCTCAACAAATTTGGGATTTTCAAATTCTTGACATTCGGTCACCGTTCCAATAAATAAATAAATAAATAAAATATTGTAATAAAAATTGGAAACTTCCGCATAGTAATTTTGATAAAAACATTTTGGGCTTGTTCGGTTCCAATTAAAATTGAAAATATAGCCGTTATTGGGTCCTGCTCGTCTAATAAAAGTTAACAATAACGACTAATTTTTCAATTTTAATTCGATTTTAATCTCTACCAAATACCCTCTTAGGTATATTGCTTCGGATTGTGAGATGATTAGTGTTTGCATATTATGACATCTTATATGTCAATTAATTTCAATTTTCACTTCATTTCTCTTAGATTTTACATTAAATCGTAAACATGCGGGATATTTCAGTATCGAAGCTTGTTTGGTGCACATTTTTACCGTTGATGTGATGGGGAATATGTGGTTGAAAATGAAGGAAAAGTTATTGATGTGATGAAATATTATTTTATTAGAGAATGTGTAGTTGAAAATGAGTAGAAGAATGAGAACAAGAAAATTAATGTGGCTCAAACAGGTGCCCAAACTTTAAAAATTTAAAAGTTAAGGTGCATTGTCAAGTGAGTTTAAAAGTTAAAACAATTTAAATAAGTAAATATTTTGAGTTATTGAAGTAAATTAACAAAATTAAAACACAAAAAACTGCTTCGATAATTATGCAGCAGTTTAAATTCTTAATCCACGACATAATAAATTACCTAATTAAAAACTTAAATTTCTCCAAAACCATAACGAATTAACAATAAATCAGGAACTCTCATTTAGATATTTTTTTTACCCTGCTTAAAACTTAGCCATTAAACACTATAAATAGATCATTCACTAGTAGCTATTTCTACTCTTAATTTGGCGAATATGACAGAGAAAATCTGCTTCATCCCTCTATTCCTTTTTCTTTGCATTGCTTTATTCCTATGTCGAGGTCTAGGTTTAGACAACGATAAAAATGATGTCGATAATTATGATTCAATGTCGTTTTTAAACACAAATGTGCAAGCCGAATACAATAAAATGTCCGACTGGTGGTGGTACCGGGGTCGCCCACACTTACCTCGATGGCCATGGCCACATGCTCACCCTCCACTACCCGCTGGCCCTTCATCACGAGGCTTCCCTAAGTTTTATTGGCCTTTTGTTCATCCACCACTACCACATGGCTTCCCTAAGATTCATTGGCCTTATGTGCATCCACCTATTCCGTCGGGTGGTTTCAAATTTCCACCACATTTCCCATGGCACCCGTGGTTTCATCATTGTCCTTGGCTTCCACCTTATTGGCGGCATCCGCATGGTGCGACTGGAAATGTTGACATCAACAATGAAGGTGCCGGAGGCGTTTTAAAAGATTTCAGCGCAACAAGTACTAATCCAAAATGTTCATCGACTAGTAAAGTTGTGGAAAGTTGCATGCAAGCATCTAGCATGTCACACTGTTGGGGTTACACATTTAGCGACGATTGTTGCAAGGCTATTGCGGAAGTTAGCCACGAGTGCCATCCCACAGTCCTGTCCATGATTAAGGATCAATGTTCAAACAATGCTATCGCGCCTTCTCCGACTGCTTAATCTTCTATTTTTTTTTCCTTGTAAGATTTTTTTAGTACGATAGATGTGCATGTTTTATTCATATGCACAAATGCTTTTTTCCCTTGTCAATTTTCATTTCAAATATAATAAATTAAAATCTTTACATTTTTTTTCTATGTAGCTATGCATTTTTCAAAACTTGATTCGATTTTTAATAACTAGGTCAAGATTTTTCTTGACTGTGAAACCTTTACTCAAAATGCGTGTTGTTGTATCTTGCTCGGTGTAGCATGTGTCACCTATAATATAGAGGCACAATGACTTATTCTTTATTTTGTTCGACTTAATAGTAGCAAGTAAAATAAATAAATATTTATTATAAAGAGATCGTGCTTCTGAGTAAAAGATTGCAAATAACTATCAAATGAACACCACACTACCTTGACTCGACCCACACCCTTGCTTCACTTTGGTTGCCCCAAATTTTACCCCACAAAGGAGATTCTAATGATTGTGGTATTTGCAATATCACAAAGGGAGAAAAGAAGGAAGACACCAAAAAACTCACCAAAGCAAAGCTGTCAATTGCTCTCATCACCATATATGACTGCCTCTCTTTTCTTTCTCTATTGCAAAACTTCACACACACACACACACCACAAAGAAGAAAAAACGGCTACAGGAGATGGAGTGCATTTAGATCAACAATTGGGCCAAAGGGTAATTGGGCCACCAATATGAATATTTCATAAGTCAAGACCAACCAATATAAATGGCCGGTGTTTGTCGTTTCTGGGTCGAGCCAAGCCAAATTATTCGACGTTTGTTTTAAATCATCGCCAGGATTTAGAATATGAGATCAAATCTTGTGTCCTCTATCGGACATGTCCATGTCATTACAGTTGCAAATAAATATCATATACAGTCACTAGTAATATTCTTGCTCAATTAAAATTGTAACACGATCGACCTCTTTAGCTTGGCCTTCTTGCGGCATGTCTCGTAGCTTGGTCAACTTTGGTCGCAACCTCCATTGACTTGTCAACCTTTAAAAGGCTAGGGTCGTGTTTCTAATATCTTATCAAAAAGAATCATGCTACAGTTACCGAAAATAGTTGACACACACTTTGACCGAATACTCACAATAGAGGGAGGGCCCACATTTTTTTTGTATTTTTTATTCATGGGGGACCCGCACACATATGAGAGGTTGTCAAACTTGTTATCATCCATTTTCGGTACAAATGGAAAGACCCTATCAAAAATCACAACTTTTGAAAACTCTTAGAACTTTTGAAAATGTGAAAGACTGAAAGTAGTTTCTTAATATTGAGCTTCAACTTTTCGACCAAATAAATAAGTAACTCAAATATTTTGCCAATCAGTAAATTTTCCGTGTTTTGTGTTCTAATATCCTTAGCTTTGTCTTTCAATCTTACTTGTGAAATTGAAGAAATCACTTGCAAAACTGTTTTTGCCCATTCTTGCAGCCATGTTGGAGCATTCACATGATCTCAAACCTTAAAACTTGCATCTAAAGGAGAGCTTGTTTTCTTTTTGGACATGTATATCCACAATCGTTTGTCATTTTTGATGGCTCCGCTGACAATTTATGTCAAGATAGTTGCAACTTGCAAACCGAACAAAACAGTCTGTTCAGATTTTCTAGTCATTCACAGTATCAAAGTATTCATCATTCTTGTAATGTTCTTGCTCTATAAAAAGATAGTTTATTTGTGATACAGAAATAATTGAGAGGAAACTAAACAGAGATCCAAATTTGAATCTCAAATCATACTTAAAGCCTGCCATTTCGAGGCAAATTGTTGTTTCTTGGATGGCTATGATGACATGTTGATGCCTAGTACTAATGCAAAATGTGCTTTTGAAGCCATACTCAGTTTTGGTGAATCGAATTCTGATACGAGGGGTCTTTATGCGGCTTTCCTGCGCAGCCGCTTCCCAATGGCATGACCTACTTCAAGAAACCAACTTGTCGACCCACAGATGTGCGACTCGACACTACATCGATTTCTTGGGTAATACTTCTTGTTCTTACCATGTTCCGATGAATCCAAGTCACATGACTCATTTAATTGAATCTATAAAGAGTAGCCACTTAAACTGGTCCTACTGTCCTAGATAGCTAGATAGCATTATGCGTCCAAAATAGAACATGTCTAAGGAAGTGCTCAGGTGTCGAGGTCATTGGATGTTCAAATTAATTGGATCTTAGAGAAAAATTAAATTTGTTCCATGACTGACGTACAATTACATAATTTCTTGTCCAACTCGTGGTCTTTGGTTATTCTCGCCTTGTATTTTGTTGCTCATACGTCACATGTTAGATCTTATTTTCTCCTTATAGTGCATACTTGTTAAATTTAACTTATAGAGCGCTTAGGTGATTTTTTTATTTTTATTTTTTTTAATCTAAAAAACACATCTCTCCAAACTCGTTTTTTCACCAAAGGTCTGATATGGAAAACAAGGGATTTGAACTCGGGATACAATCTACTCCTAGTCTCCTATACCATGTTAAATGAACACCTTATTTGAAAAAACTTATGTGATTTAGCTTATATTTGACTCGTGTTTGTAAACCGTTTATAAACAGTAAAGTCGTTTTTTATTCATATATGTCGAGATACTTACAAAATTACACGTATTATCCATTTATAATTTAAAATGATTGTAATGCTTGCCAAATATGCTCTAAGTAGAGCAAATATTTATTTATATTATCGCACATGCCATTCTAAAAAATTCCTATTTTCTATCCTTCTTTCTCACTTCATAAGTTGTCATATTAAGACAAATTTTTGTTGACATTTTCTTTCTTTCTATCAATATTTTGTTGACATGTACTACCTTGGAGCCAATTACGGCACATGCCATTCACAAGGATTCTTATGGTAACATTTATTTTCAGCATAACTACATGAAAAGTATCAAATTTTGTTGTCGAGGGAATCATAGAAACATTTGTTGGACCATCCGAAGTCAAGTCAGACTACACACTTATCCAAACACAGTGGAGCCCACAAGAATTTTTTTATTTTTTATTTATTTTTTTATTTTGGTGTATCGTGTATATTTTAGATTGGCATAATATTCCTACTACACAAGTAGGGTATACTTTTCTTCTCCATTCTGCAGCATCAAACAAGTAAGAGTGTTTGATGAGATTAAAATTAGATTTTTAATAGATTGTGATAGAGGTTTTTGAAATGTGCGGTTAAATAGTTGTAGGATACATGAAAGATGCGATTAATATTGATTATTTGACTTTGACTGAGATTAAAATCTGATTTTAAATCCGTACCAAACATGCCGTAATGACAGCAAACAATCATAAATTTGTATTTACTTTTATTATTTTGAAGTTTTATTCGGTTTGTTATATGGATTAATCTCGAATGGCACTTTCATTATTCATAAAAAAACAAGAAAAGACCAGACAGAGCAGTCTAGCAGTGTTTTGGGTGAAGTGACTTCCTAGTCCCTACTGTTTAATTAGTCAATTTCAGCTTATAATCAATTAAGGAGAAGAATCAATTTTTGATTGTTCTGTTCACATAGTTTGTATTCACATAGAAGACTAATAAATTAACATATGAAAAAATTATCCCCGTCATTTCGATAATTTTAACTTCGAATCAACGAACTATGTCTTATTTTCATAAATTTGAGGTTAGCTACATGAGTACTTTTTCGCCATTCCATATAATTCCTTTCTATTCAAACATTAAATTCTTGGCTACATGTTATGACATGAATTCATTTGTTTATATTTTCATAGTCGACTAGTCCCAATCTCGAATAAAAGACAAGAATAATTATGAACTCCGCATACTTTTTCATAGTTGGCCCCATTCTCGAATAAAAGGTCCGATAAGTTATAGAACTTCATTACACCTTATAACGTGAATATTTACTGCACTTGTATTTTCATAGTCAGTCGCAAATTCGAAAAACTTTAACGATTGTGACACGTAAACAACCAAAGTAAAACTTTATCATATATTATAATAAGATCAATCCCTTGTTGGTACTTTTCATCCATTTATAGAAGAGAAAACCTCTAAACATACACTAATTGGTAGTTCAAGTGGGAATCTTTCATATCTAATCATCTACCCATTATTTTTTTTCAAGAAAGCAATATCTTAACCAACCAATTGGCCTACTGACTTTTTCTTGACGTTGATTATTTAATCTGTTTTCTACTTATGCCGACCCAAGTTTAGTGGTTAAGTTTTCTAGTCAATCAATTTAGATTATTGTGTATTAGCAGGCTTGCAACTTCTGTTGTTTTCCACTGGACAAAGTTTATTCAAGTTGATTCCAAAAGCAAAAGAGCCAACTGGCTGGCTACCTTTAAATTATTTTTCTAGACCATGTTTAATACACATTATTAAATTGTACTAAAATAAGAGGAAATGTCGATCGGGGTAGAAAACGGAAAATTCTGTGTGCAAGATAATCTTTGGTTATATCGTTCACATACTATGTAATCCTAATAATCGAACAAATACACGAAATTTAGAATGCATGACCGAAAATATTCATGTTGTCGCAACTTCTAAAACAATTCAGAGACTGTGTAATCCCGATAATTGAATAAATACACGAAGTTTAAAACTTAAGATCAAACCTATGTTCAATTTTTCAATAAAATGAATCAAGAACCATTAGAAATGTGAAAATAAAGAAAGGAAATCCAGGCTAAGGAACATAAGAATTTTCAAGTACTGGTTGAGTTCTGATACCTGAAGCTGAAGGCATTCTACTTCTACCAATCCAAATAGTATCCAAAACCTCATTTCTTTCAGATTGTCTCTCCATTTTCTTGATTTTTTCCCCTTTAATCAATTTGTATACCATGATCATAACCACAAGAAGCAAGATCAATCCCACAATTCCTCCTGCAAATCCAATCACCCACCACTTCCAAACGCGCTCTTTCGTCTTTTCATCAGATAGTCGAGATGGAACGACAATAGAGAAATGCCCGTGTCCACGCGCCATACATGAATTATTCCTGGTAACGTTGCTTAATTCCACCGTGCCATTAGTACTAAACCGAACGCAATTCATCCCCACACTCAACGAAACATTAGGAAAACGAACGACAATCGGATTATCCCCCATGAGATTAAGCTCAATCAGTTCATTATGTGGTGAACTAGTACTCGAATCATAAGCCAACAACCCGATCACAGGAGCAACAAAAGTATAATTCGACACGTTATAATACAAAGTCGACCAATTACCTAGATTTTGATAGACTAAATCAACTCTCCTAGAAAATGGCCGTGGCAAAATCCTCGTTGGGATATCAAAAAAACTGAAATTAGCGCCCTTCATCCATAAACTGCGAGTTCTCATGCGAAGAATCGAAACTTCCATACCCGAATAATTCAAAGGAAGTGAAATATCATACAATTTTCCAGTACGAGGAGACCTTGAAATTTTCTTGAATGCATAATCATAAACAAAAGAATTCAATGAATCCCTGCTATAAACTTTTGATCCTCGAACATTTTGCAATAAACAAGAACAACATAACAATATCATTAAAATGATATCCCAAATTCTTTGAGAACCCATCAAACACTTACAGTATTGCCTCTTCTGCCTTTCATTCGACCTTGAAAATCTTTTACGTTAAGATCTGATTTTCAAAACTGTTTGATATTTGGACTTGATCTTCTCAGAAAAAAACAAAACCCTTTTCAGTATTTAATCTAGCAATGCCACGGGGTTGAATGACAGTGTTTTCTAATTATTATGTAAACTCATGAATTGGGATATCATTAAAAAGAGATTGCAGCAATGAATGATTCAAAATTTACACGATTTTGCCGTTGTGATCCCAATGGCATTGCCTAGGATTTGAAGGGATATGATTAGAGAATGCAAAAATGGATAATATATTTGGTCATGGGCGGGGTGCTTTGGTGGTTTTACAATATATTCTATAGGAAGACAGGGCGCCACCTTAACGTGGCACAAGAAACCCTTTTGAGTTGTACTAAGTTTGTTTAATCACATATAGCCTTTGTTGGATATGTCGTTGAAATATATATTTATATACACACACGCATATACAACACAATACGAAAATGCTGAGCAAATTCTTAGTTGCAATTTAAATTCTTGAAAAATGCCAAGGAAAAAGGCTCATCAATACAATTCTTATCTCAACACTGCTTGGGGTATAGGTGGGGGTTCACAAAACTCCACCGATACCTCACAATAGGGGTGGGTGGGGTGGGATTTTTTTGGCAATTTTTTATTATCATGGGGTCCACCCTTGTGAGTTATAGGTAAAACTTTTGTCAAATAAATTCTGTACACCTATCTTAATTCTTCTTATCTAGTCATTAATATGTGGACATATATTTGTATGTGTGTGTGCACAAAACAGATAAGACTAAGCAAATCTTGAGTTACAATTTAGATTCTTAAATGCCATAAAATTAGGCTCGTCAATAGGCCGAGTTTAAACTCTAACCTCATTATGGTCTTTGGACTTTGTAATTGGTTAGGGATAGTGTTTGATAAATCTAGACACGGTCTTGCTTAATCGGATTAGGATAGAAAGAGTTGAGTTGAGTGTAGATCCGATTCATTAAAATGTGTTCAGTATTTTATGTTCTGTTAGTTGTTTTATTTTTCTTATTCTTACGCGAAAAACACGTGATTCATATAATTTTTTTGAAATGAACATGTGCTAGCTAAAGGTAAAGTTTGAAGTAGAATACTTTATCTCGAACTCATATGCGTGTTCCAATGGTTGATTATAGAATCGAGCGTAATATTTCCTTCTAGAGATTGCATGGCAAAAGGAAATGTTCTATTTCCAATTTATGTAAAAAGGGGAAAAAAAAATTGGGTAGTCCATCTTCAAATTCAATAGATTTGGGACCTTTGCATACTTTCGAATTTATTTGAAGAGAAAACAATAACAAAAAACATCATGCCCACTGGCTATAGGTCTACTTCCAAGAGTGGAGAAATAGACCTATCAACAACCCCTAATGTTTCATTAAACAAGTAAAACATACTATTCTTAAATTAAAATATTTCTCTCTTTTATATTTGTTTTTACAATAGAAAGTTTTGTCTTTTATTAACAAATTACTATGGAGGAATTGTTGACAAAGACCTAGATGACTTTTTAAATCATTTTCTGATTTTCCCCTTCTTGTCATTTTGGATGTTCCAAATGGAAGTCATGTAATTAGCATGTTGTAAAGAAGCCCTGAGAAGATGAATTGAGACCATCTACTCGATTGATATTTTGTGTGACTTTCGAAAAAATTTGTAGCATGTGCCTGAAATTGTTAGGGACAAATTATAGGGCTACCAATACGTAATTTTATTAAATGCTGACTAGAAACAATGGTAAAGTAATGATTTGATTGTTTTATGTGTTATGATTAACACTTTCGTCGCGTATCTTATAATATGACGCAAAATTTTTAATAACTTTCTTCTTTCTCTATTGAGATTCTCGACCTAATATCATCCCCACTAACTTAGACTAATCTTCTAATAGCAACCTTTCCAAATCAAAGAGTAAAAGTAACCCCTAGAAAGGACTTTGTGATCTGTAGCTCTAATCATCTAAGAAAGCTGACTACGACAAATACATATGATAATCCTTAAAGGCCCTTTACAAATGTTAGAAATTACAATGAAGTTTCATTTAGAAATTATTTGCTAAAATTTATAAAATTTGAATAGTCCAACATATTTGAATTGAATGACTCGGAATAGAAATTAGATAACAACTTTACTTGAAACATAGTTATAAAAATCAAACCGAACTGATCGATCCAATTAAAAATCGATGGATCAGAGCTAAACTCAGTCCGATTAGCATCAATGGACCAATTAGCTAACAAACCAGTGAAGACCCGTGGTGGAATGCTCAAACCCTATGCAAATCTCTAGAACCGATTAAGCAAAGGTCAATTTTCTTGTAGTTGAACCGAGTTTTATTCACAAACTTTTTAAGGTCAATAATCAGGTCAAGTTGACAACTTTGCTTTAATGTGTTGGAGAAAAAAAGGGGAAATTGAGAAAAAAAGTATATTACAAGGATAAAATCAACCAATCAGGAATATCCAAATTTCCGCAATGAAATCATTTAGGTTCATGTGTCCTATGACCGTATCAAGTTAACAACTTTCTTGAATGTAGGGGTGTAAAGGGGCGAGTCAAGATATTCACGGGCTCAACTTGGCTAGCCCAGCAAGTTGGCTCATCTCATGAAAGTTGGGCTCCACGGTTGAATTGAGTCGGCTTACGAGTTGTTTGCAATTCGTTTCTTTTTTTAGTAGAAAATTACATTTTGTAGCTAACAACACGAGCCGTTCACAAGCGGCACGCAGCTTGCACGAGTGATTCATTGTTCCGCTTGCCCCAATTTGCCACAAGCATCTCTTTAAGACCACTTTGTTTCCAAACAGATATAGCCCCGATCTAAAAGATCCAAAGCCAGAGCTACATATAGGGAATATGGTTTCTTAATCAAAGATAGATATCAACATTCAAAAGTACTTATGTGTTGATAGACTTCAATTCCTGGTATAGTTT
>CAIGRQ010258458.1:0-16689 GCA_903798375.1 Fraxinus sp. D2006-0159 | reverse complement strand
TGATTAAGGCCATTTTTGTTACATAAATTAGTTACATTAGCCAAATAGCTTACCCCGTGATTGAATTTTCCTTTGGTGAACTCCTTTGAGCCTTATTGTCCTTTCTTTGTGTAAATTCACATTACTTCACATTACAAGCTTTAAACAAGAAAAAAAAATGTCTTTACCCAAGCCTTAGAGCTAGTGGAGTATTGTTCATCATTATGATATGTGTGGGTGTGCAAGAAAATAAGCGTGAGGGTGTCAAAATCTTTGGTAGTGCTATGATTTGTGAAAGGGAACATGTTTCAATTTCAATTCAGAAGTTTCATTATGGTGTAACATTTGGAGTTTATATTTCGAAAAAAAAGAGAAAAAATGAATGATAGAAGAAAAAAAAAATAAGTGATGGAGAAGAGTTATGTCAATATTACAAAATATCTTTGTTCATAATTCCTCCTACATCTCAAGAAATGGTTCGATTTGTGTAGGATATATGCAAAGTAAAGGAACCATTGTGTGGAGTAGTTGGTTTTAGATATCTTATGAATATATTTGAGCTAAGTTTATTCATCTTTGCTCCACTAGTTCGATAGCTCTTGAGTCACATACCCAAATATTTTCCACCTTGACCCTAAGCCATATTACAANAAGGAACCATTGTGTGGAGTAGTTGGTTTTAGATATCTTATGAATATATTTGAGCTAAGTTTATTCATCTTTGCTCCACTAGTTCGATAGCTCTTGAGTCACATACCCAAATATTTTCCACCTTGACCCTAAGCCATATTATAACCCTTGAAAAGTCCTTATGATTATTGTAAAGCATGTGGTCTAAGTGGTGGTGAATGAGAAGATATGAAAGCATATGGTAGATTATCTCCATTGGAACGAACTTGAGAGAAACACTTACCTTTTAAACACATGAGAGTTGAGTGCTTATATCCGTGAGGGTCTACATATTTGGTTTATTCCATCTTCATATGAAAATGCTAGCTAATTGATTGAGTTGTGTGAGAATGTTTATTTATGATCTGTTGTGTGTTTTAAGGAATTTGAATGTTCTATGTTCATGACATTACGACCTAGGTGTTTTGGGAAACTAAAATTAAGTTTTTTCCGAGGACGAACAAAAGTGTTTATATCAAAAGTTGATTGAAGATATGGTATGACACTTACACATAAATATGATCCCTCCAATTTAGGTTGGCCAACAAGCTGGGACATCACATTCAGCAGATTAAAAATTCAACCTTTAAAGTTCAGAATCAAGAATAATTTCATCAAATGATGATATGGAACACATACAAGGTATTTCAGCAATTTCAAGCTAGTATAATCAAATCCAAATACCAGTAACAGTTTAATACCTTCATTTCCATTTCACAAAACTTACCAAAGTAAACTTATTTCCTCCAAGCAATCCATTGTTCAATCTTCGACATAATAAACAATGAAACGTAAAAAACCAAGCAAATACTAATTACACATTTTCCTAAAAAAAATCTACAAAAATGGTTAGGATACTATACCAAACACATTCGAAATCTGTGGTAGAGAGTTGGAGAGGGTTTGACCGAGAGAGTGGAGATGGAGGATATGGAGACGAAGATTTGAGTTTGGTGAGGTTTCTCGAAGAGGAAATCGTCGCTGTTGAGGAGTGGGGAGGGTTTATATCGGGTTACGTTGCTGATTTAGGTTTGGGGTTTTAGTTAGTAGTTTAGGACTTGTTAATGGCTTGTTTAAAAGATTTAATTAGATTAAAAGGATATTAATCAAATTAGTTATTGGAATAATTAATCAGGTTTGAACTTTAGTATTGCACAAACTAGGTTATAAATAAGTTTTTAGTATCAAATATGATATTATTAATTAAACTCTAATTAAATACTACTGTCATTTTCTTTGAGAATGGAGAGAGAAATTATTCAAAAGGGGGGAAACCTTCTTCTGCCACATGAGAGAGAAACATGCGCCCACTCCACCCACACCCAACCATTTTAAATCCCTAACCCGATCAGTAACTTCTCTCTCTCTCTCTCTCTATACCTTTTCCGGTGATGGTGGCGATTGTGCCTAATTGGTGTTGGTGGAGGTGGTGTCGATCTCTTCCCCCCTCTCTCTCCACCCAACCGACCCTTTTCCTATATTCCAGCGCCAAACTGTCCGTGAAGCCATCAAATGGAGTGCTAGCCACCACAGTCAAAGGCCACTTCTACTAGAGCTACGCGATTCTTACACTTTGAAGGAGTTATTTTTTCTGTTTCCAATGTGGTTGCAGCTTCTGGTGGTCCGATTAATCAGCCTAGTTCGATCTGATTTTGGTGGTGGTGATTGTACTATAGGTATAGGATGTGGGAAATTAGATCTCGGAGGTGAGGAGGAGATTGGTGGCGGAGGTGAGTATGGTGGTGGTAGAGGTAAGTACATTTGTGGTGGTGGGGAAAAAAACTAGTGGTAAAGGTGGAGTTGGTTTAGGACTTGGTGGCTGAGATTTTGGTGGTGGTGTTGTTAGCAGTAATGGTGCCGCTAAAGGAGACGTGGTGAGGTGGTACGACATTTAATTGGTGGTGATGGTAGCTCTGTGGGTGGGTTAAATCTGCAGTTGTGCTGATTTACATTTAGTACAAGAGACGATGTTTTTAGATGGTGGTGGTGGTGGAATTTTGAGGTGCTTTTGAAAGTGGATGAGGAGGTGGCATAGTGACTGGTGGATAGTTCGAGTCTTATGTTTTCTAAAATTGTTTGTGGTACATCTGTTGATGGTGTGACGTCGATGGTGGTGACGGTGGTGGTGGTGGTGGTGGTGGTGGATGGTGCTTCTTTATTGTCACACTTTTTGTCCGCTTTTCCATCATCCTTTTTTGTACTCTAAATTTGAGTTGAGGGTGGCAGTGGTGGTGTATTCATGGTGGTAATGACTGGTGATGGATTATGATGCTTATTCGTGGTGTAAGAGAATTTGTTTGTTGTAACTATTTGTGACCAAATATGTGTTTATTGTAACTCGTTGTGACCAATTCTGTGTTAATTGTGACTGATCGAGACTTGATCACATACCGTCTCACAACTTGGTCACAGATAGTCACAATGAATATAAATTTGGTCATAATTAGTCACATATGAAACAAACAGTTACACTGAATACAAACTTGATCACAATTAGTCACGGATGACACAGACAGTCACACTTAATACAAATTTGATCACAATTAGTCACATATAACTCAAACAGTCACACTTAATACATATTTGGTCATAATTAGTCATGGATGACACGTCGGTGACTTGATATTTTTAATTTTTGAATTTTTTTTGAAAGGTAGGGGTGGGGGGTGGATCCATCATCCGAATATTGTCGGAATAAAGCGGCGGCGGAAGGGTCATATGAATAGTCGCCGAAATCGAACCGTCGTCGAAATAATCTTTGGAATAGAAGCAGTCGCCGAAACAGTCTCCGGAACAATTGCCGGAGTGATCGCTAAAGAGGCCGTCGGAGTGATAGCCGTCTCTGGTGGAGATGTGGAAGGAAAGTGATGTAGTGAGGTGATAGAATGTGGTATGTGAAGTGGCATGGGCAGAAATAATTAATGTATATTATATCATATTTTAATATTTAATAAATTTATTTACCACCGGATTTTTGAAATATTTTAATGAATTTGTTATTTATGAAATGTGATATTTAAAACTAGAAGTTATGTATTGTTTCCTATTTTGATTAACTATCTAAATAAATTAGTGTGGTGATAGGAGTAGGTGAGATTGCATGGGTAGAAATAATTAATGTATATTATATTATATTTTAATATTTAATAAATTTATTTACCACCTGATTTTTAAATATTTTAATGAGTTTGTTATATATGAAATGTGATATTTAAAACTAGAAGTTATGTTTTTAGTATACACCATTTCAAAATTAAGGATGAATGTTTTAAATTTCAAAAATCAGGTTTTCATTAAAATTTATTTATGATTTATTTAATTAATTATATATTTTATTAATAAATATAAAAAGGTCACAGATCTATAAAATTTGGTTACAATTCAAAAAATTTATAGGTCACAGTTCGTTTAATCGATCACAAACTAAAAATTTAAATCACAATTTGTTCACCGATCACAAATCTTAAAATTTGTAAGTCACACAACTTATTTTACGGTCACAAAATGTCAAATTAATTGATCACAAATTAAAAATTTTATACATCACAATTTAATTCATTGGTCACAGATCCAAAAAATTATAGATCAAGGATTATCGATATGTCACATATTTCCAAATTTCTTGGTAAAAAATTATCGAAATTTAAGGTTAGATTAATAATCAGTCACAATGAACCAAAATGTCGGTCACATACACCAAACATCCCACCACCGTCCCGATTCTCCACCAATATTTGGTCACAAATTAACGCTGGAGACCCTACCACCACCATCCTCACCGTCGCCGCTGCATCCAAACCCACCACCGCAGTAGCCAGACCACCCAAAACCCTCCAACAACACCAAAACCACCTAAACAACCAACATAAGCACCACCATCTCCATCATACCGTAACCACCAACCCCACTAAAAAAAATCCCCAAACCGCCCCTGCCACAACGAAACTGTAGCTAGTGTGAACCGAGGTAGCAGTGGCTGAAAATAGCAATATATGACGTGATGAGCTGTAAACACACCAAAGAATTGGAGGAATCTTGGCAATTTGTGGGTGGAGGCTCCAATAGAGTTGTCGGCCACGGTGGATTTGCAAGGCTTAGTGTTTAAATGACTAGCAGGGTCTCGTTCTGGTACTTGCTGCAGATATTGGAGGACAAGAAGGTGGTTGTAGACGAAGAGGAGTGCCGGAGACAGTGAATGCGATGGTGGTGTAAAGGTAGGGTGAGGATTTCTAGCTCTCTATTTGTGGACGAAGAGAGAAATGATTAGGGTTTGTGGTGTAATGGGGGTAGATTAATTCCATTATATAATATAATTATTTTAATTAAAAAATTATTATTACCTAATTTTTGTACAAAAAACTTTTAAATCTTATTTTTGAAGATGAAACTTAAAAAATAAGGTTGAATGTAATTTCCTCTATTTTCATAGTATAAAGGGCCAGATTTTTCCTTATTATTTTTCCAAATCCAATGATTGCCCTCATTGGGCTTTTGGTGGCTTCACCCTATTTTTATCAACATTATTTATATGGGGAAATTACATTCAGCCCTACTTTTAAATTACCATTTTCATAAATCAATTTTATAGTTTAACTTTTCAAAAATCAGGTTTTTTTATGTCTAATTAAATAATAATTAATTAATTATAAAATTTCATCCCAATTAATAATTTAATCCCAAAATCAAACATAAATTCATCATTGCCGGTCCCAATATTCTCTTCTCCATCTCCGCCGCTCTCTTCTCTCCTCCCTCTCCGTCGCGACGGCCATCGTCCCATTATTCTCTCCTCCCGTCGATCTCTTCTCCCTCTCCGCCGCGAAGGCTGTCGACTTTTCTTCCCATCCTCTCCTCCTCTCGTCTTCATTCTTCACTCGTCACTTTCCTAGGATTTCGCAGATCCAACCGTATATTTCCTCTACCTTACCGTTCCTCTCTTGCTTTCTCACACTTCTCTATTTGATCCTGCGAAATAGCAGGCGCAGCCGGTCAGATCTGGTTTTTTTTTAGTGGTGCGGTGCGGTGGCGGTGGAGTGTGGGGTGCAGTTGCGATGCAGTCCAGTGGTTGGGTGAGTTTTACTTTGGTGGCATGGATGGGTTAGTGTTTATCTCTAGATCAGATAAACACTAAATTTCAAATGAATCTCCAAGAAATGAACAAAATATCAAACTGAAATGGTAGAGATTTTATTTTCGAGCTGCTATTTTTTCTGCTTCTGCTATTGGCCTGTATTAAATGCTCTCTTTTGGAGTTTTTGACTTTTGTTCTTTTTCTTTTTTGCCCCTTAATGGAGTACTGTAGAGTGTAGATTACTGTAAATTTTTTTCTTGAATTTTTTTTTTTTTTGACCAATAATTTTGTTGGTTTGTGACTAGTAAATTAGATAAAATGTGACCAATGAATAATTTGTGAATTTTCAAGTTATGACCAATGAACAAATTGTGGTCTATGAAATTTTTGAATTGTGACTTAAATTTTTTTGAATTGTGACCAATTTGCATGGATATGTGACTTGTAATTTTGTGATTTGTGATCGATGAATAAATTGTGACTTAAATTTTCAAGTTGTGACCGATGAATAAATTGTGGTCTATGAAATTTTTGAATTGTGAATTGTGACCAATTTGCATGGATATGTGACCTTGATATATAAATATCCGCAAGAGTTGGGATTCTTGCCGGAATAGAAGTAGTTGCCGGAGCAGTCGTCGAAATCGGAGCCGTCACCGGAAAGATCACCGGAGAAGAGTGGTGACCGGAAAGGTCATTGGAATAGTCATCGGAGTTGTAGGGGTGGTGGGGGTGGGGTTGGGTTAATTATATTATATTAGAATTAAATATTAATAATAAATTGATTTAATAATTATTATTTCATAATTAAATTTTTTTAAAGAAACTTGATTTTTGAAATTTGAAACATGTTTTTGTATTTTTGAAATGGGTGAAAGTAAATACATGATTTATGTATTGTTCCCTATTTATATTTGTGGTCTCTTCTTAAAGTTTCCAGTTAACCAAAGAAAAAAAAAAGTTTCCAGTTAACCAAAAAAAAACCCCACCAAACAAATTAAGAATTCTTTAAAGTTTGTAAATTGCAAAAATCTATAACCTCAACTTAAAATAAATAGTAAATTGCATTTTTAATAAAGTAATTAAACAAACCATAAAATTTTCAATAATTTAATATATATATATAATAAAATTTTGGCTTGTTCAGTTATTTATAATTGAATTTTTTTAGTTATTAATCCAAAATATATTTTTATGTTACCCATAAGTAAATTCAATATTTTATTCAAAGAAAATCTAATTACAATAATAATATTATAACCCCGCTTCTAAGATAAAAATAAACAACTGAAAAGGAAATAAGAGACAGATAAAGGAAGTAAGGCAACAAAGAGAACGATTTGAGGAATTAGCCTCAGAATTAACGGAATAATTGAAGAAATCCGCATTAATTCAACATCACCATCTCCAACTCACAAAATTTGGGTTACTGGTATTTAGTACATGATTCTAGTGTTTAGATTATCAGTTGCTTAATACACTTCCATAGCTCGTTTGGAACTTGAATAATATTAACTGAAACTATTGAAGAAAGAATTAAAGAAATCGAACACGAATACGAGAAAAACATTAGTACTGATCAATATTATTACCGAAAAGAAATGAAACAATAAAACTAATAATATCAGAACATTAAACCCTAAACCAATAGACACTTATTGTTCAGACGAGCCAGAAACTACATTAATGGTTAAGCTGCCGTGGAACAATCAGTTGGCTTGAAACTAACCTTTTTATTCACAAGGTCATATCCTACAAGATAATTCATTTGACTTAGGTTCCCATATATGGCCAAATCCGAAGAAGGCAGCAATGTCAAACAAACCATCCCTTCCTCAATTTCAAAAAATGTACTTGTTGGTGGCAACTCTACATCAGCACCAGTAAAATGAGCAACAATTGTTGGTGCATCAAAGCTTCCACCAGCGGCTTGATAGCACAAGTTGAATTCACTTCGTGGGTCCGTCACACGTTTCCCTTTGATAGCCTTTACGAGGGCCGATTCCAACTGATCGTAAATTTCCTGTGGGAGCAAAGTTAATGTCGTCCCGGAATCAATAATGATGTTACCTTGATCAGAAGAGGCGTCGATGTCGGAACCTTTTACGGGTTTGTAGACAATTTTAGTGGTTCCAACACTAAAACTTTCCAAATTTAGGTAGTAAAAAGTGTCTGGAGATTTTTTTATCAAGGGAGTGGACACAACATTTGGCCCTGAAACCAATGCATTAGAGCCAAAACTTATCTTGCTTGGAACATTGGGCTCATCAATTTGAGTCAAACAGTATGAGAATTTCCCACCAATGGATTTGTCCAATTGTTTAACAATTGAGAGAGCTCCACCTCCAAGCCCTACGATCCCAGAGCCACTTGCATTGAAAGTGCCACCATTTTCATGGCCACAGCCAAACGCGGTCTTAGGAAAAGACACTGATTCCCCAGTACTAGATTGAAGACTGAGAGTGTCTGCTGCTAAATCTCCAACACTGTAAGAATTGTCCCCATAAGAAACTGAATATTCACAGACATTGTTAGTGCCGCAACTTGAACTTCCAACAGCAGTACATAGCTCAGATTGACAGGATAAAGTCCTGTAAGTGGTTGACTTTTTGGGGTTAAAAAGTGGTAAAGTTTGATTGTAACAATCTGTACAAGGTGCACATTGTGTCCAGAGTAGGTCACTGCCAGTGTCAGCAATGGCTAGGGTTTCGAAAGATGGCGTTCCGAGGGAGATTTTCATGAGGTATTCTCCATAATTTGAGTGGAGTGGGGCTTCGATTTTTTTCGTCGAAATTGCGATTGGATTGAGGGACGCTTTACGTGAATAAGAACGATGGAACGCATTTCTTAGACGGTCGGATAGTGTGCTATCAGGATTATAGAAAGGCGAAAGAGGAGAGTCGCGACGAAGGAGGTCGAGTGTGATGCCATTACTGCTGGCATCAATAAGAGAAATCACAGAACAAGAGAAAAACAAAGTTAAAAGGAAATTGGAGAATGCCATGATTGAAAATAGAGACCCTCGAAGAATTATGGAGTTTTTGATGAAAATATTGAAGGGCTTAATGGAGGAATTTATAGGCTAAGATTACACGAGAAAAAAAGGAAAATCTGATAAATATTTTCTTGATTGTGACGAAGAATTAACGGCTCTTAATATTTTCGTGCATGGAATCTTTACCATATTTAGAAAACAAACAAAAAAAATATTTAAGATTTTCAATTAAAAAATCATGAAATTAATTGAGCCATGCAATCTGGGATTGATTATATTTTCTTTAAATCAGGGATTTCTAAGGATGAATTTTGAAAATGATTTAATTAGTTAGATTAGCTGCATATATTTTGTTCAATGTTTTGGAAAGTATTAATTCATGAAGGTTAATTAGGCCAACTTTGCTACATTGATTCAATTTATGTAATAAGCACGAAGATTAATTACCATAATCTCTTTTTGTATTTATCAAAAATTTGAGCTTAATTTTAAATGATATAATTAAAATTGACACTATACTTTCTCATCGAAAATTTGATTCATGAGTAATTTACTTTCTTGATTTACTTCGTAATCTTTAATGTACTTCGTGCACTACGTAATATTGTTACATAAGTGATGGAAAAATCCGATGCTTTGTTTAAGTAAAATATTTGGCCGGCAGAAATTCGCGACGGAAATTCCAATGGTGTATAGTATATAAAAGAAGAATTTTCAGGTCGTTTCATATGGGATTTCCAACACACAAGAATTCAAATATATTTGATTACGAGAGCATTTCCAAGACTAATGTCATATAAGCCAAAAAAAAAAAAAAAAAAAAAGTAGATAATAAAAATGATCTCCAATGTACTGTGACGGTGTAAGCTATATATGTAGACANAAAAAAAAAAAAAAAAAAAAAAAGTAGATAATAAAAATGATCTCCAATGTACTGTGACGGTGTAAGCTATATATGTAGACATGCTGACTCAGTAATAATTCGAGCTATCAAAAGAAAGGGAAAATTTCAAGAGAGAATCAACATTTCTGTTTCTATTTTTAGAATATTAAAATCTCCTCTCTTTCATTTTATTTTAATATGGATAAAAGACACGTATACATAAATAGGTTGTAATAAAAATATTGGATAACAATTTTGTGTTTGTTTCTATTTTTAGAATATTAAAATCTCATCTTTTTCATTTTATTTATTTTTATTATAATATTTATAAAAGACACGCAAACAAAAATATTAAGTTGTGATAGAAATATTGGATAACAATTTTGTGTTTGATTGTCCATGGCCATACACAGTGGCAGACCCAGCATCTAGTCGGGGCGGGGAGGACGGCCGCGCGTGCTAGACTCCGCTGGAAAAGTTTTGGGAAGAAGGAGATCGGCGCTTGGTTCTGGTTCATCTTCCTCCTCATCTAGTTTTTTTTATTTTTATTTTTATTTATTCTTTTTTTTTTTTTGTTAATTGGGCCATCTAAAGATGACAACCCCTTTTATTTTGTAATTTGGTTGGGCCATTCGTTTGGCAGCTCAATCCTTAATTATATAGAGGTCCAGTCCGTTTAATTCCCCCAATTCAAATTATCTCCAATACTTTCCTTCAATTGATTGGCAATTTCGATTTTCGCCACTGTCCAGCCTTCTTCTCCGATCCCTAGTTCACCTGCCGGTGAATCGTCACCACCACCGTCCACAGTCCAGCCAACCAGCCTGGCCGAAAGTCAATTGATAGCCCAATAATAACTAATCAAGAAGGGGTGAATTGATTTTCAAAGTTTTTTCGAAAAATCAATCTAAATTCAAGCAAGTAAAAACTAAATAAATTAATTCAAACAATAAACACAAATATAAAAGCGATAAATAAAAGGGATAGATGGTATAAACAATATAATTGTGGAGGTTTGATCCAAAACAATGATTTACGTCCTCCGTTACCAAGCTTTTCGACACAAGCAAAGCCTTTTCACTATGTTAATTGACTTATAGTGAAATCCAACACTTTACAATGATTCCGGTGACTTACAAATAAGGAGCATCGATCCTTATACAATGTTGAGTTTTACGGGACCTTAACACGACCCACACTATTGATCTTTACGGGATCTCAATATGACCCACACAATGACTTACAACAAGGAGCACTGATCTTTATACAATGTTGAGTTTTAAGGGACGTCAACACGATGCACACTTTATCAAAGTGATTTTACAATGAAATTCCTTTCTTGATAAATAATACAAACAAATTATGTACTAAGAGAGACTAACACTTCAATGAATAGTAATAAATGATAGATCAAGTGTTAAATGAAATTTTTTTATGAATATGATAGTCAAAAATTAGATTCAATGAATAATTTGTGATAAATTAAGTACTAATGTTTACAAGTTTGATTCCATCAAAATATCAATATGAAGAAGTAGAAAAAGTTTAGCAATGTAAGTACAAATATTTTCTTCAAAAATATATCTTTTTTAAAATTGATATAGATAAATTAAGTATAAAGAGAAATGAATTTTTTTATAATAGAAATAATTCAAGAAATTTGATTCAACAATTAAAATTTTTGTTATGAAAAAATAAATGAAGTGGATGTAAAAATGTATGCTCAAAAAGATTTTTCAAATATATTTATCAAGAAAACATTTTTATTGTTGTTATCATGAATGCAAAGTGAAATGGTATTTATAGCAATTAAAATGCAATAAATTTGTCCAAACCGGAGACAGTTCGATCGATCGTCATTTTTCGGATGGCCAATATAAATGTTTGTATAAGAAAACTCAGAAGTCAGAACAGTCAAATTTTGGACTGTTGGAGAAGTCCGGTCCGTTGGTCGACCGCCACGCCGGCCTGTCGATCATTGGTCGTTGACTTTTTTTTGGGAGATATGATCTAAGTTGAAGTATCTATTTGAAATATCAATCTTACTTTTGATTAAAAATATTTTATGCAAGTAATATGAAATTAACTCTTCTTGCACAAAATGATTTTTGAGCTATTGACATTCATTACTAAATATCAAAGCATTATACATTTACACATGATCTCGAAACCTTAGTCTTTGATCTTGCTTCGAAGTTTCTTTCATGTCGGCTCTTAAACTCTTAATCTTGATCTTTCTTGGCGTTTGACGTTAATGCTTGAATTCGATCTTGACCTTCTTCATGAGCTCGATTTGGTAATCTTGATTTTGATATTTTAAAATCTCGAATGAATTGGCTTGAATGCTTAACTTTCACTTTGATCTTCATTTCAAGTCTGATTTATGATGTGATAATTTTGGCAATGCTTGATTGATTTTAACATTGAATTATAATCACTCAAAATCAATTGTTAGAAACAATATTAATCTTGTTTGTTATGGTTAAAACATTGATGATGAAATCAACCATAGGTCAACAGTCCGGTCCTGTAAATGGCAGCAACAGCCATTGACGCCATGAGCCCGTGAGTTTTCTCTTTTTTGGTGTTATTTTCTATTTATGAGTTATAAAATCATATTTTAGTTTTCAGTGTTGTTTCATGTATGATTTATGAATTGGGATTGAGGGAATTGGAAATTTGGAATTGGTGGAAATTTAAATAATGAATTAATTGACACTTTTTACTTTTAGTTAGCTGATTTTGATTTGAAATGAGAAATGAGAAATTAGTTGTATCAATAAATTTGAAATGAGATTATGAGAAATTAGTCATATGAGATTATGAGAAATTAATTCATTTAGATCAGAAATCATTGGCCGCAAGATAGATGGACACTATGCAAGACTTTGTATTCAGTCTCCACTTTATGTTTGAGATTCTTGTAATTACAGACGACATTTCACAAGTATTACAGAAAAAGAATCAGGATATTCAGAATTCTAAGAGGTTATTGAATTTGTGTAACTATGCATTGCATGACATGAGAGACAATGACTGGGATAATTTGTTGAGTAGGATGATTGAGTTTTATCTTGTTAGACATATTTTAGTACCCAATACAGAGGATGTTATAGTATTGAAAGGTCGACCTAAGCGTGGAGCTCAGCGGTGACTTATTATTATCGCTTTTATGTTGATTTGTATTGTCATGTGATAGATTCAATCTTGTAAGAGTTGAATGATCGTTTTTTCGAGATAACTACCAAGCTCTTAACTTGCATTTCGTGTTTTAAATCCAAGAGATTCCTTTGCAGCTTTTGATGGAGATAAATTCCTACGTCTTGCCCAGTTGTATCCTTTGAACTTCAATAATGAAGAGTTTTTATTACTTTGACCTCAACTTGACAGAGTATTCTGTACTATGAATCTAATCAAGAATGATTTGCGCAACAAAATGGGAGACGACTGGTTGAATGACAATTTGGTGGTTTACGAGGAAAAATTGATTTTTGGAAAAATTGAGAATGAGGTAATATTGCAATATTTTCAAAACATGAGATCCCGTAAAATGCAATTTTTAATATTATTTAATTAAATGTTAAGAAACAACCTAGCACTTACGATTGCTGATTGTCGACGTTGATCGGTCAACATCCGTCTGGGCTGAACTTCAATGCTGGATCTATCACTGACTATACATCAATGTTATGCAGATTACAAGCTTGGCTACTTCAATGTCACGATAAATGCATTGGAGATGATCTAAAAAATACAAATTTTTAGAATGATTTATAACTAATTTTATCTATATTTATTTTGTTTCATGAAATTAAATGATATGTAACAAATTAAAAAAAAAAAAAAAAAAAAAAAAAATTGGTTTTGCAAAAAATAAAAAATAAAAATTAATTGATAAAAGCTCATCTTAAAATTTTAAATAACGGTAATCCTTTCCTCAAATATTTGCATGATTAACGAGGGCAAGAAAAGGCTCATAATGTTGAGACATGCCCATGAGTTTCTGCCCATCAATATTGATTCGAACAATGAAAAGTGTAATTAGTTTTATCAATTAGGCAAATAAAGAACAAATCTATCCATCAATGGTTAATATTCAATTATACACCATGCAACTATAGGAAGTGAGAAAAGCAAGAGCTCATTAATTATTTTCGGTTTAGCTTAATATGAATAAAAATGAATTTCCCGTCCATGTCCACTTTATAATTATCAAGTCAATGACCTAGCCAACATGAATACGATTCCAACTCAATAAATGTCTTGAAAATGTTTGGTCTAACATCGTAATTACACAATCCCTAGCCTATGCATATAGTGGAGGTCGAATAATGTTCCTCGTGTTAAGGAAATATATTTGAAATGAAATTGATTTTCAAAATAATTTCCATTGAATGCAAGGATTCTTGTGGTTTCGAATGATACAAATACGGGAGAACCAGCACAGGTCCCAAACTTTTTATAAACTAGTCAATGTTGAACGTATATAAAATATTTTATAAGTGCTGTAAAAGTAATATTTGAATATGCGTGAATGTTAATTAATTTAGAATTAATATCATAGAATATATACATGACAATGATTGTTAAATCATTTATTTAATTTTCAGTTAAGTAAAATTGGATGTTAATTAGCATACATGGATGTTAATAATGAAATGCAATCTTGAATATGAAATTTTAAGTAACTTATAATTAGAGTTAATAACACTGAAATACTTAAATGAAGATGAATATTAATTAATTAAAAATTAATAATAGGATATTCATATATTAATGAAAGCATACGTGTGAAATGTATCTGTCAAATATACTTGTACATTTATGATGACTAAATGATTAAATAAATTAAATACATATTGAAAAATGAAAAGTAAGGTATTATTGAAATAATTGAATTATAGTAGGGCGAACATTATCTAAAAAATTATTCTCACTTGATGTGATATTTAATATATTATAAACAGTGTTCTAAAAAGTGCGCCTATACGGGAAGTTTGATGAAAATGCTTCGCCTTGAGACTAAGCGAAAATTAAGTTGTCAACGATAATGTTGACCGCTTATTAATGCTCGCTTAAGCGTTTCTGGGTGCGCCTTCGCCTCAAGCCCATATTTCAAGGGGCCCCAGTTTTTTCTTTTTCTTTTAGTAAAACCCACAGATATAAGGGAGTTCGAGAATGATGATTTTGTATCGGACGATATGGATGACGAATTAGATGAAGAAGAAGATATTAAATTGGAGTTCGATAAAGAGTTAAATTAAATAAGATTTAAACCACAAGTTATCTACGTTATGCAATTATAATTTGATACTTATCTTTATGTAGGAATTATTAAGTAAATACAGTATTTTATAATTTTAGATGTTTGTTATGTATTATTTGAATTATTGAATTTTTTGATAACGATTAAAAATTTAAAATAAAAAATGTTTTTTTACGCCTAAGTTTTGCCTAGGCTCGCCTAGGTTGAAGCTTGACTTTCATGCCAAGCAACGCTTTATGCTTTTCAGAACAATGATTATAAATGTGCATCAAAAGGACATATAACATTTTCTATTAAAAGATATGTCGATAAAAAAAATATTCATCTTACCCGATTCACCCAACCACTCTAATGTCTAACCCCTAACACACCCAACCCCACCTATTGATAGAAGGGAGAGCCTTCGTCGCCGCCCCCATTGCCACGGTTGGTTTTGAAGATAATTTATCTATCTTTGTTTATTTCTTTTTAAATTCTTTAAAGGTTCTTATTAAGAGGAAATGAAATTGATGAGATGGGAAAAATGGAGTGTCCCCAACGTTTGCACTCATTGCGAAAAAAAGTCCATATTGTTTCAAATTTAACAATTCTACATTCATTTCAACTTTTCTTGCAAAGTTAGTCATTTCTTCTCATTCCATCAATTCCTTCCATCAAATATTGGTAATTGATGCAAAATGTCCATATTGTTTGCCTTCATAGTAGAAAAGGTCTTTACCTCCTATTTTCTCAATTAAAACATTTTAAAATAACTAATTTACCTATTCTTTAAATAAACAAATAGAGAAAAAGTAATAACATAAAAATAAATAACTGAAGCTAGAGTTTCAAATTTTCAAAAAATTACAAACAAGTCTCACGTAAAATAATTTTGGTGAGGAAAATGTCGTCGCAATTTAACTAGCTAACCGCTAGCTTTAGCGCTCGAGCATTGGAGGTAAAAGATGAGTTTTAAAGACTGAGGCTACTAGAGATGGTTAAATGATAAAGACAACATAAATTTGTTAATATCTTCACTAAAAAACCGACTGGCATTTGGGAAAGTAAAGACAACCTTGTAGTGGAGCATTGAAATTTGAAATATTTTAAAAGCATTTGATTATAATGAGTGAATTTGTAGCCCACTCTCTAATTTAAAGTGTTTACTTGAAGAGTCTATTGTGACATAATTTTAAGGGGCTGGCCCTTTAAATATTGGACAATCTTATTTCAAATACGTTCTCTAATGCTTTACTGATTTGAGAGATTCCCTTGAAAATATCTTATTTAAAAAAAAAAAAATTCCCTTGAAAATATATTTGGCATAAAACTTTCAGTCACCACCATTGTATCGAACGAGGACTACCAAACATGGGGAACGGATTCGAACAATTCTATAGCCTTTCCTTAAGTTTTATTCATTGAATTTTCCTGACAATATTTTAATGAGATTTTTTT
The DNA here is from genome assembly GCA_903798375.1 of Fraxinus sp. D2006-0159. Taxonomy (NCBI): domain Eukaryota; kingdom Viridiplantae; phylum Streptophyta; class Magnoliopsida; order Lamiales; family Oleaceae; genus Fraxinus; species Fraxinus sp. D2006-0159. The sequence continues at coordinate 389 of CAIGRQ010258458.1, read as the reverse complement.
TTTTTTTTTTTTTTAGCTTAATCAAAGTGATAATGTACTCTTTTTTCTTAATTACTAGTCAGAGGCACATGCCGTAGTATAGTTAGCTACGTAATAGCGTTGACTGATTTTTGTTTATTTTTGGAGATATCAATAATTAAATCTTATTTAACAAAATTTCTTCAACAGGAAACCTTAAAGTTACAACGAAAAATAAACAAATAATAATAAAAAAAAAAAAAAAACTTAGAAACAAAAACGGGAAATTATTCATCATAAACGAACCAATATAAATCAATTCAAATTTAAAAACACTCATACACTAACAAACTATCAAGATAATTTTCTCGAAATACAAACCTTTAGATTGGTAGAAAAAAACATTTTAAGTTTTTTGAGGATTGATAGAA
>CAIGRQ010258450.1:10916-21905 GCA_903798375.1 Fraxinus sp. D2006-0159 | reverse complement strand
GTTAAAAATATAGAATTCTAATTAACCTAGATAACTGTCAAAAAATTGAAGATCTCAGGCCGATTTTGTCCGTGGTCACATCACATTCCTAATAGGACTCGATCATCCTTATTTTAGGAAGTTACCATTGGGATTAGTGTTAGATTAAAACCAGAAGTCTTACCCTATATAATCTGCAGTATGTTCTAAGATAGACTCCTTATAGACCTAGAATTCTTGAATTGTGGTAATTGGATAGGGTTAGAGTTCTTACGGGGTGAGAACTATTAACGCTTGATCACAGAGTACTTTGAGAATCTGGCTAAGGCAAATACCTGAGCACACACCCTCGAGGACAACTGATTAAAATGTCGCATGCATTCCCTGGGAAATCCTCGAGGTATCTTGAGGACTGTCTAGCTAGAGGACACGTGTCTATCACAAAAGGTGATCCCTGGGAGTCCTCATGCTTGAGGAGTGTCACCCTATGACCATGTCACTACCTATTTTCTATGGTACAAAAACTCATTCCAATTCCAAATTCTACGTGAGAAATTGTGGATTTTCTACGTTATATAGCTTGGAACTCCCTCTATAGCTCAAACCCAATTCCAATTCTCCAAAATCCTAAACCTTATAAAACCAACAAATTTTCAATTGACACCATAGCTTGGAACTCCATTTCTCAATTTCTCAACCCACAAATTTTGGGTTTTTTTAAATTTTGCTAAAATTTCTCAACCCCACGAATTTTTGTACAACAAATCGTCTCTAAAGATCTGTCAGAACTTTGCCTGCAATGTTGATGGGAGATCTCATGGTTTGCCCATAAACGTAAGGATAACAGAAACAACACCTATTAGAAACAAAGACATTATAGATTGAAAGTCATAGAGTTTACCCACCGATTACAAGTCGTCAGAGCTATTCCAGTCTGAGCATGACCAAAGTATTAATACTCGTGGGTAGATTTCTTGAATATTGAAATTCTCAAATCTTGTAGTGGGATGGGGGTTGAAGTGGTTGATGTTGTGACGGTGATGGTAAAAATAGTGGTGGAGAAGGCGGTGGAAGACGGTGTGGTGGTTGGGAATGACTTTGGTTTGGGGGGAAATGGTTGTGGGTGGGAAGTTTTTGTTCTTTTATTTTATTTTATTATTATTTTTTTTGGTAACTTTTTTTTTTTTTTTTGGTTTTTTGATTAATTTATGTAATATAATTAGCTAACGGTCAAATGGATGGAAAGAACCCCAGGTACATTTTTTAAAAAATTATGATTGTGAATATGTGATTGACACAAAATAAAAATTATGGCAAAATTTGTAAAAAAGTGAAAGGTTAAAGACCATTGTTCTAATTTTCTCTTAAAACATTTCATTTGTCAAAAAAAGTATTTGTAAAAAGTGATGATAAGGAGTCACGCGAGAATCTCACGTGCTTCCATTTCAACAGGCGGGTTATTTGTATTATCGTTAGTGCACCTTCAGTTGTACCAAAAAAAAAAAAAAAGTGCACCTAAGGTACTTAACAATTTAGCACCACGTGTCCAGCAACAAAACCCAACTGGATTTTAATTGGATGATTTTAATGCTTAGCACATTTTTAATTGCATTATTCTTGTTAATATGGAGATTTGAGATCATTAGCTGTTTTCTCACACTTGTTTTATTCTTCTTCGTTATAAATAGCTGGAAATGCAATTAAAGTCGGGGACCGACTTAATTTAATGTGTTTAAACTTGGGATTGAGACTCCACCGAAAAAAAATGGACATAGAGAAGAAGTGTATTTCTCTTGCATATCTTGTGACCCTACATGTGAAAACCAATCCTAGATGCACCTGTGCTCGACTAGGTAGGCTATAAATCCAACAATTTGTTTTGTTTTTAAGTTATTGTCTCAAAGAAAATAACGAACTAAATTTTTTTGCCTTGGTATCAAACCTAACATACACAAGGTTCTCTACACAAATCAATCTCGTGACAGTAATTTTAGACTACATTTTATTTGGGAAATGATAAATGGCTAGGGTTGGTGACCGGATTTGGTGACAGGTCGCCACGTGTCGCCCCTGTTGACGTGTCGCCCCTGTTGAGTCCAACAGGGGCGACACGTGGCGACCTGTCACCAAATCCGGTCACCAACCCTAGCACCCTAGCAAAGCTCATTTTATTTTGGACTATAAGTCTCCAAAATCCAACTTGACATATTATGACTTTTAACGTATATCTTTAGAATCTTGCGATAATTCGTCATAAGTACAACACATATTATTCATGATTTAAAATGTTCAACAAACATTAGTACAATAATATAGAGATAATATTATTAGTAATTGTGTGGTCTAAAATTATTAAATATTCTCTTATATTATTATTTAAAGCAAATACTGTCTTATTGTTATCTTGAAAATAATAGTGACATCTTGGCCAACCTTTTTTATTTATTGAAAATACTTCTTAATATTTCCAAAGAGATTGGCTTTGTTAAGGAGGGGGACAATTTGTGCTTTATTGAAGGAATGTGGGCAAGATTCCTATTACAGTGGGAAAAAATTAAAAATTTTGTGGGAAAAAGTTATGGTTTCAATTAGTTCTCAAAAAGATCTCTTTTACTCCATGCGAAGTAGATTTAAAATATTTCTTATCTACTTATAGCAACAAAAGATATAACGAGAAAATTACAAATATTCGAGTTTCTATTACAATTCAAACTATTTTTCACACATTTCGGAAATGTTTATAAACAATTTAAAATATAAATCGATAGAAATGAGTGATGGATATTTAACTAATACTTGAAATCCTCAAAATATATAGATAAAAAGTAACTTTGAGTTTCTATTAATATGAGTCAAACATAGGTAATTTTACAATATTACTTTGTTGAGTTATATTTTAAATTTAAAAGCTTCTAAATCAAATTAACGATATGTTGGTCCCAGATATTGAGATTTAACTTGTGATTCAACCATTTTAAATCAAAACACACAAAGTAAATGTAGAAAAGTAAAGAGAACACAGAGCATTTTTGGCATCGGAGGTTCCTGCGACAGCTTCTAACGTTTAGTCCCCCGTTGAACATCCGTCAGGATATAGCTTGAATCCACTAAAATGGCCCAAATCAGGAAAAATAGAGTTACAGAACAACAAGAATGTTCGGACTCAAGAACACAGCTCAAAACCCTAAAAAATACAGAATAATCTCACTGAGGGATCAACAACAACTCTCTCTATCTTCTACATGAAAATCATACAGAAATCTCCTCACAATATTACAAATTAATCACAAAGAACATAACGCATTCGAGAGAGTACAACTAGGGTTTCGAAGAGATGATCGAATGAGAGCCAAAGAGCCAACCAAGCTATTTATATGAAATTGCCAAAAGATCTTGATCTAACGGTGAATAATAGTCCAAGTGTCAGCAATCTATAAAACAAGATTAATAAACCAAACAGTCACAATTCTGGATTCTTCCATTAGTTGGGCCAACCGAGTATTAGGCTCACTGTTAAATGGACTCAAAAACCAAATTGGGCTCATAATTTCAGCATATCAAATCTCACAATCTCCACCTTGATGAATTTGGGACCAATCTTAGATGGATCCAAACATACTTAACTTCATTTGCTCTTATTACATGTTAAAAACACAAAGTTAGAATGTTTCCAGATTCAATAATCTCAAGGAATCTAGAAATTAATTAATGGGAATTACCTTTGTACCTGCTTCAGCAGGATTAACTTTGGTAAGAATTTTAACTAATTTTATATAACCTCTTTCAACTATGTCTCTAATAAAATGAAACTTAACATCTACGTGTTTAATTCTATCATGAAAAACAGGATTCCAACTTAAGAAAATCGCACTTTGGTTATCAGAACATAGCTTCACCTGATTTTCTACAAGTTGCAATTCATTTAATAATCCCATCAGCCACAAACCTTCCTTCACTGCCTCTGTAGCAATAATATATTCAGCCTCAGTTGTAGATAAGGCAACAAGCTTTTGAAGTTATGACTTCCAACTAATGCAAGTATTATTTAACACATGAAAATATGCAGATGTGGATTCATATTATCAGTATTCCTAGCAAAATCTGAATCTACATAACCTTTCAGTTTAAGTCTCGTTTTATCAGTTTTAAACATAAATACTAGGTTCTGAGTTCTTTTTAGATATTTGATTAGGTTTTTCATAGCTTCCCAATGAAGCTCACCTGGGTTATTCATGAATCTACTTAGGACACTCACAACAAAAGCAATATCAGGCCTAGAACACACCATGACATACATGACAGACCCAACAACATTGACATATGGAACATTTAACATTCTGTTCCTTTCATCTTCAGTTTTAGGCTAATGTTCAACATACAATTTCACATTTCCAGTTAAAGGCAAACTAACAGGTTTTGAATCATGTAAATAAAATCTTTTAACCACTTTTTCAGTGTAAGCATTTTAGGTTAAAAATAATATTCCACTAAGTCTATCCCTTTTCATTTCCATATAAAGGCACACTAACATGTATTGAATCATGTAAAGAAAATCTTTTAACCACTTTTTCAATGTAAGCATTTTGGGTTAAAAATAATATTCCACCAAGTCTATCCCTTTTAATTTCCATACCAAGTATCTTTCTAGTAGGTCCTAAATCTTTCATATCAAACTCAAGTTTCAATTTTTGTTTATAGCATTTACAGTATCAGAGTTATGACCATATAATAACATATCATCAACATACAATAACATGTATAATTATTCAAAATTTCCATCATTTTTGAAATAAAAAATAGGGATCAAAATCAGATTTTCTGAATTTCAAACCTTGTATAAAGGAATCAAACCTTTTGTATCTTTGCCTTGGAACTTATTTTAGGCCATACAAGGACTTATTCAAAAGACGCACCAACTGTTCTTTACCTTTAACTTGGAAGCCTTTACTTTGAGCCATATAGATGGTTTCATCTAAAGAACCATACAAGAAAGCAGTTTTCGCATCAAGTTGCTCTAGTTCCAAATCAAATTGAGCTATAAGGGCAAGTAAGATTCTAATGGATGTATACTTTACTACAGGTGAAAAAATCTCAGTGAAATCTATGCCCTCCCTTTGTGTAAAACCCTTAGCTACAAGTCTAACTTTGTATCTCCTATCATTTGATTTAAATTCACCCTCTTTAATTTTGTAAACTCACTTACAATCAATCAGTTTACAATCCTTAGGTTTTTTCAACTAAGTTCCAGGTTTTATTTTTATGAAGAGAACTCATCTCTTCTCTCATGACTTCAACCCATTTAACAGAATCTTTAGAGGCAACAACCTCTTCATAGGATTCAGGTTCAGAAACAAGAGAATCAGATTCAGTCTGAGCACACACACAATCAGCAAATTGGTATCTAGAAGGAGGTCTGATTTGCCTTCTTTCTTTATCTCTAGTTAACTGATAGTTTTGCAAGTCATGTGGAGACTCAATCACTTGATTATTATTAAAAATTCCATCATCAGTAATTAACTGAGGCTCAGTCTGAACCTCCATTTGTGTTTGCACATAGTCATCTTGATTACTAAAATCAATTTCAATGTTGGCAAAATACTTTTCAGTGATCCTTTCTACAGATTTATCACTAAGACAAGGAAAAACATCTTCATTAAACACAACAGATCTACATACAATCATTTTAAGGTCTTTAACCCAAAGTCTGTAGCCTTTTATAACTTTACCATAGCTTAAGAAAACAAACTTCTAAGACCTGGGATTGAGTTTAGACTCTATTTGATGAACATAGGCTGCATATCGAAAAGTTTTAAGATGAGAATAGTCAGGAACAGATCTTGACTAAACTTGTTCAGTAACTTTATAGTCTAAAGAACTAGATGTGCATATATTAATCAAATAGCAGGCAGTTTTTACTACCTCTCCCCAAATTTTTTTTTTTTTTGCAAACCTGAACTAATAAACATGCATCTAGTTCTTTCAAGGAGAGTTCTGTTCATCCTCTCGGCAATCCCGTTTTGCTTAGGGGTATAAGTTACAGTTTTATATCTTAATATACCTTGACTACTACAGTAATTATCAAATTCAGTATTACAGAATTCTAAGCCATTGTCAGTCCTTAGAACTTTAATTTTCTTACCTATCTGATTTTCTATCAAAGTTTTCGGGTCCTTAAAAGTAAGAAAAGTATTTGACTTTAATCTTAATAAGAAAATCCAGACTTTTGTAGAATAATCATCAACAGTAAGAAGATAATATCTAAAAACTGGGGCTGTAGAAGTAATAGCTCGACCCCAAAGGTCACTATGAATGTATTCAAGGATATTCTGAGACTTATGTAAACCAATTTTAAAAGGCAATTTGTTCTGTTTTCCCATTATACAGTATTCATAGAAAGTTAATTTCTGAACACTGTCACTTCCAAAAGCAACAGCCTTTGAAAGATACTTTAAGTCCTTCTCACTAAGATGATCTAACCTTTTATGCCACAATTCTGATTTATCGATGTGTCACTAAGTTTACAGAGTTGTTCGTGAAAATTGATTCAGGTTTTATGGTATAAATACCATTTATCTTGGATGAACTGACAATAAGTCTGTGATTTTTAATGATATTGGTTAGACCCTTCTTTATTTCAATTTGATATCCTTCAACATTAAGAACCCCTAAGGAAATCAGATTTATCTTAAGTGTTGGAACATACCTAATGTGATTCAACCTTAAGACTTGACCACTTCCCAATTTTAGAACAATGTTACCAATTCCTTTTATGGGACATGACTCATTGTTTCTTAATTCACAAAACCATTATTCAGATTTGTGAAGTCAGAGAACCAATAAACATTAGAACTCATGTGGAAAGAGCAGCTTGAGTCCAAACCCAATTCTGATAAGCATTCTCCACAGAGGAGACATAGGCCACTCCAATATCAGCATTTGATACATTATAGGAAGCAGCAATGGCTGAAGTACCATTCTCATTATTTGATCCACTTCCTATGTCATTAGCTTTCTTTAAACAATCTTTTATAAGATGTCCCACTTTTTCTATTTTTGGTCTTCCTTTTATATACTTTCTTATCTTTTCCTTTATTATCCCCCCATTTCTTCTTTTGAAAATTTTTATTCTTGTTAAAATTGGCTTGAGTAAAGTTGCTCAAGCCTTTTGTAGATGATTTAGGAGATAAGGCTTTCTCTACATAAAGAGCTTCCTTATGTTCGGATTTGAGCTCTAAGTTTATATTCCTCAAGGAATTGTGGATTAGGTCAACTGTCAGATTGCTTCTACCATATTCTAAGGCATTTTTAACATCCTTATATTTGTTACTAAGAGCATTAAGTAGACCAACTACATTTTGATCATCAGAGATCTTTTCCCCACAACTGATAAGGTCTTGGGTAATCTTATTAAACCTATCCATGTTTTCTTCNTACCATATTCTAAGGCATTTTTAACATCCTTATATTTGTTACTAAGAGCATTAAGTAGACCAACTACATTTTGATCATCAGAGATCTTTTCCCCACAACTGATAAGGTCTTGGGTAATCTTATTAAACCTATCCATGTTTTCTTCCAAGTCAGCACTAGGGTCAAACTTATGACTGAAAAATTATTTCCAAAGAAAACATTTATTAGGCAAGGATTTAGTAACATATAGCTTCTGTAGAGCTGCCCATAACTCAACAGCAGTTGCAGTTTCTCCTATTTTTCTAATAACAGAATCAGATAAATGAAGAAACAAAGTACTCTGAGCTAATCCATCTTGTTCTGGGAAGGATTGTAGAGATAAAGTTTCAGGCCAAGATTCATCAAGAGCTTTAGCACATGTATGTGTCATTAAAAGGGCTATCATTATTCGGCTCCAAACACTAAAGTCTCATTTGCCATCCCAATTTTGAACATCAATTTTAATGGTCGTGTTGTGCAGATATGTTAAAATAGTGTTCAGCAAAGAAGACATGCAAGAAACAACAAATTGTTTCAATTTAAAGAAATCAATTACAATAGAATATATCCAATAAAAGTGCACAGCCAGAGTATTTACACACAGTAAACAACAATAAGCAATTTAGGATATAATGTCAAAATCTATACACAGAGTATATATACATAGTGAGAATTATTTTCAGATCCAAAAATTCACAGCAGCTCAATAACAGTTTATGATTATCAGTTCAAGAAATTAAAGAATCACAATACATACACCAGTAAATGTACAGTTAGATAATCAAGAACCCTAAATGGACTTCGTACCCTAATTCCCTCAGATTCTGGGGGTCTCACAGGGAACCCTAGACAAAGGTAAGTCAAAGGGGTTTGAGTAAGTCCCTAAGTTGGTAACTCGAGAAGTTAAGGTTTTATAAAAAAAACGGCTACTATAGAGTTTTGAAAAAAAAGTTACCAAAGTTGCAAGAAGAAGTGAAGTAATTAAGAAATACCAATATTGAAACATGATTTCAATCGAAGGATCTTTCTCACTTTAGAACAACAAAGAAACTGTAGATCTAAACTTTTCAAGAAGCTGGAAGAGTCACAAGAATAAATCGCGAGAGAATAATATTTTCAAGAAAGCTTTGATACAACTGTTGGTCCCAGATATTGAGATTTAACTTGTGATTCAACCATTTGAAACCAAAACACACAAAGTAAATATAGAAAAGTAAAGAGAACACGAAGAATTTTTGGTCTCGAAGGTTCTGCGACCGCTTCCAACACTTAGTCCCTTGTTGAGCATCCGTTGGGATATAGCTCGAATCCACTAAAATGGCCCAAATCAGGAAAAATAGAGTTACAAAACAACAAGAATGTTCAAACTCAAGAACACAGCTCAAAACCCTAAAAATACAGAATAATCTTACTAAGAGATCAACCACAACTCTCTCTATCTTCTACATGAAAATCACACAGAAATCTCCTCACAATATTACGGATTAATCACAAAGAACAGAACGCAGTCGAGAGAGTACAACTAGGGTTTTGAAGAGATGATCAAATGAGAGCCAAAGAGTCAACCAAACTATTTATATGAAATAGCCAAAAGATCTTGATCTAACGGTGAATAATAGTCCAAGTGTCAGCAATCCATAAAACGAGATTAACAAACCAAACAGTCACAATTCTACATTCTTCCATTAGCTGGGTCAACCGAGTATTAAGCTCACTGTTAAATGGACTCAAAAATCAAATTGGGCTCATAATTTCATCAAATCAAATCTAACATGATATTAACAGAGTACGTAGAACAAAAATTTAAATAAAAAATTAAATATAGTGATTGATTAATTGAAGATTAAAGATAAAAGTGCGTCGAAAGAAGTTAGAAACATATTTATAATATAATGAACAAAGTTTAAGGGTCTCTATTACAATTAAATATAGTGAACCAAATAAACATTTTACCCTTTTAGAAACACTCCAAAATAGTGAAATGACGACCGTGATGATCCTCTTCTATTAGTAACGGTAAAAGAAAAAATTGAAAACTAGAAAAAATACTATTATTCTAATGACGATCGTGAACTACTCACCGCGGTGGACATTAACACGTGGCAGAAAAGGAAAGGACGTGCGCATATCACCCCACAGTGGAAGTTAGGTGGTATCCCGCCAGGTCTCTTGTCAGTCAGCTTCAGCTAAAGTTTGTACTGCCTAATAATTAAAAGCTTTACGTATGTATACACATATACTTTATTATACGTATATATATGTTATTTATAGCATTAAAATTTTGGGCTCTTTCATTTATTTATATTTTTGCTATAATATATATGCAAGTGGTTTGGTAGAGGAGTTCTTTGGCTCTTCGGGACCTCCAAGCATTCGTTCAACACATACAGGTAAAAACTCTCAATTTTTTTCTCTTTTTCCTTTTTGTTTCTTTTTTTCACACATTCTCTAATCCAATCTTCTATTTACGTACATATTTCTTGGAGTATCACTGTTTTGATGAATTTCAGAGTGAGCTTGTCTGCGTTTGAATGTTGTGAAAATTTTGAAGATATTGAATCAAAATACAAACATGGTTACATCGTCCCTAAACTTAAATCAGAAATTCATCAAGTCTTGTTTCTGAATCATCAACTTCCCTCAGGAAGATTATTTTTTTGGCAATTTGATTGGTTTAAATTTCTGGGCCAATAGGATTTTTTTGGGGCATTAACTACTGAACACTGTCAACAATCTTGTGCCCTGGATTTGTCTTCTTGACTGCAACTTTTTCCCTTTTTACAGAGAAAAAGGTTCAAGATTTTAGTCTGGGTATAAATAACCATTTGAATTAATGAAAAGGGTTCTGATTCTTATTAATTTTCCATCGTTAAAATGCAGTTGTCTAATGCAAAATGGATCCAAAACTCAAGAAAACCAAAGACTCATCATCAAACTCGGCCAACTCACCCGATTCAACTCCCTCATCATTCCCTTTCCCAGATGAAGTCCTGGAAAGGGTCCTCTCATTGCTGCACTACCACAAGGACAGGAGTTCAGTTTCACTGGTCTGCAAGGACTGGTATAATGCTGAGCGGTGGACAAGATCAAAACTTTTTATAGGCAACTGCTATTCAGTTTCTCCTGAGATTGTGGCAAGAAGATTTCCCAGAATTAAGAGTGTTACACTCAAAGGAAAGCCAAGATTTTCTGATTTCAATTTGGTCCCTCAACATTGGGGGGCTGATGTGCATTCTTGGCTTTTAGTGTTTGCCAAAGTTTACCCCTTTTTGGAGGAGCTGAGGCTCAAGAGAATGACTTTAAGTGATGAGAGCTTGAAGTTCTTGGCAACGTCGTTTCCGGGATTTAAGGCTTTATCTTTGTTGAGTTGTGAGGGATTTAGCACTGATGGACTCAAAGCCATTGCCACACACTGCAAGTAAGGAAACCATCTTCCTTGTTTGAGTTAAATTAATTTCTGAAGATAATTGAGTTTTTTGTTTGGTTTTCTTTTGGTTAATTTTGAATTTCATGTTTCTCTAAAAGAAAATTGAGGCTGCTCTTTTTTTTTTTTTTTTTTTT
>CAIGRQ010258450.1:0-10824 GCA_903798375.1 Fraxinus sp. D2006-0159 | reverse complement strand
TTTTTTTTTTTTTTTTTTTTTCTAGTTCTGAAAGTTTTGATTTTTTGGTTTTGGGTTCACGTTTGACAGTTCTTGTTGCTTTTACTGTGTTATTATTAGCTTTGCTTAACTGGGTTGGATTGCTTTTACAGATGAAATTCTGGTTGTTATTTGAAACGATAAATTCTTATGCTATTTTTAGCATCTTTTCCATGAAGTGCATGACGTATAAATTCCTACAAGTGGTAGTGCTGTGTGTGTGTGTGTGTGTGTGTGGATTCCTTGTGGTTGGAGCAAGTTGTGTTTTGGTTGGATGTGGTTGAGAATTAAATGAGGTGGTTTTGGGGTGGGGATGTGGTGTTTGTGTGTTTTCTTTTGTTTTTATTGCAACAAACAGAATTTTAGTGGAAAATTGAAGTGCTTTCTTTTGTTTTACAGTGAAAAAGTTTTAGTGGAAAATTAAAGTCCTCCTTTATAATTCTTTCTCAACTTTTTTCTGTTGCTTTCTTGATGTGATGTTTGACCTGTTACACGGCATTTAATGGATAGCATGTCCTTGATGTCACAATTTGCCCACGTATCTCCATTTTCATTGGTCAAGAGGGCACTATATTTCCTTAGAATATGAATTAGAATATGAAATGAACTGTTCATTTGGTTAAATGTCAACTGGCTTAGAGAGGAAGGGTTCTCTTTGAGAGCTTGAGATAGTGTTCTAATTGTTGTAAAAGTTGTCCCTTTTGTGATTTGGCCTGCAAAGTTTGTTATGTTAATAGATGAAAGATATTTATGGGTTCGCTTTGAATTTAAAGATGCTATACTTCAATGTCAATTGATTTAGAGAATGAAGGGTTCTCTTTGAGAGCTTGATATAGACTTCATTTATTGGAAAAAGTTGTCTTGTTTCTCAGCCATTCGGATGTCGATTGACCTATATAATGAAGGGTTTGTTGAAGAGCTTGCTATATGTTCATTTATTGGAAAAATTATCTTGTTCTGAGGCCGCTGAAAGTTTTTGATGTCAAATAACCTAGAGTAGGAAGGGTTCTCTTTGAAGTTAAAAATGTTTTCGTTCAATATCAATTGGCCTAAAGAAGGAAGGGATCACTTTGAACCTAGAGTTGCTTTGATTGATGAGGCTATAAGGCCAAATTCTATATCCTGTTTCGAAATTTTGACCTGTGAAATGCATTATCTGGTATTAATGTTCGCTTCCAAGGTGCATAGAATATGGGCATACCTGAACATCACACGGTTTAGCAATGGATTCACTTGATTGCAATCTTGTCGCTTGACTCTATACCTTTTGATATGCAATCCCGTCACTTGACCCTCTACCTTTTAATTAATTTCCCTGAAATATCATTGATCTTTTCATCAAGACAAGGCTGAGATAGAAGATCAGAGGGAACAAACTTGAATTCCTAAGTCTAATGATATTATTTCTTTGTTTGAAAGTAGAAGTGACGCAACAAAGATACGTAAAAGAGAAGGATACTTTTGGAAGTTCGAGGAAACTTGTAGGAATTATATATGAATAGCAGAGATAATTTCTGGTTGTGCTAGAAATGTAGTCATTAAATAGCTAATACTTGTTATTGAAAAATATTCTTCAAGAAAAAATTAAAAGAACTGACGATAAAAATTTGGAGCTTGAAGAAGAACTCTACATAGGCGACATACATATGGAATATGCTCAGCTGAAAAGCCAATAGAAAAGGTACAAAACATGAAGTACAGAAGAAAATAAGCATGGATACTGTTGCAATCTTAAATTCATTAATTCAATTTACTCCTCCCCTCCTCAAGTTTTATCATGCCTCCGGTTCTGAACATGTCTTTTATTTTTAATCAAGGTCTAGATTCTTCATTTTTGTGGCGATATCTCTTGTTACTGTGTCTGATTTTAAATGTTCTTGTTAATGATAGCATTTATAGTATGTTTAGTGGGGAGGATTGGATATTGTTGAACAATACTAAGGATGAAACTGAAGTTTCACGTTCATTATATTGTTATCTTGTTCAGTACTATGTACAAAACGTGCACTCACTATGTTTGTTTGTCTTGTAGGAACTTGACTGAGCTTGACATACAAGAAAATGGCATAGATGACTTAGGTGGAGGTTGGCTAAGTTGCTTTTCTGAGAATTGTTCTTCATTGGAAGTACTGAACTTTGCTAGCCTCAGCAGTGAGGTCAGTTTTGATGCTCTCGAGAAACTTGTTCGTCGGTGCAAATCGTTGAGGATTCTGAAGGTCAATAAGAGCATTACCTTGGACCAATTGCAACAGCTTCTTGTGCAGGCTCCTCAGTTGATTGAACTTGGTACTGGTTCTTTCCAGCAAGAACTTGCACCTCTCCAATATGAAGGTCTCGGAATTGCATTTGGCAATTGTAAAAATCTTCAGACTCTTTCAGGTTTTTGGGAAGACACTTCTCTCCATCTCCCTGTTCTTTATGCAGCTTGTGCTAGTCTGACTTTCTTGAATTTGAGCTATGCGACTCTCCGAAGTAGTGAATTAGCAAAGGTTGTTGCTCATAGTCCAAATATACGACGTCTTTGGGTAAGAATCTGGCATTTGAGATTTCTTTCTATGTGCAAATTTTGGTATCGAACTCCAGCCTTTATCCTGCTTCTAAGTGGGTCATTTATTTATTTATGAAGTTTTGGGATCAAAATTGACTAATAGTCTTTAATACTTTCATGCAGGTCCTTGATACGGTTGAAGACAAGGGTCTCGAGGCTGTGGGATCCAGCTGTCCATTGCTTGAAGAACTTCGGGTCTTCCCTGCTGATCCTTTCGAGCAGGATCTTCACAATGGAGTGACCGAGGCTGGTTTTCTGGCAGTGTCTCATGGATGCCGCAAACTTCACTATGTCCTCTACTTTTGCCGGCAGATGACTAATGCTGCTGTTGCCACCATAGTGCAGAACTGCCCCGATTTCACCCACTTTCGCCTTTGCATAATGAATCCAGGCGAGCCAGATTACCTGACAAATGAACCTATGGATGAGGCTTTTGGTGCAGTGGTTAAGACATGCACTAACCTCCAGAGGCTTGCGCTTTCGGGCCTTTTAACCGATTTGACTTTTGAGTACATTGGCAAGTATGCCAAAAACCTCGAGACTCTTTCAGTGGCTTTTGCTGGCAGAAGTGATCAGGGGATGCAGTGTGTTCTCCAAGGTTGTCCGAAGCTAAGGAAGCTTGAAATAAGAGATTGTCCATTTGGAAATGCTGCATTACTGTCTGGGATAGACAAGTATGAAACAATGCGATCATTGTGGATGTCAGCCTGCAATGTAACAATGAGTGCATGTAAGCTACTTGCAAAGGACATGCCGAGGTTGAATGTTGAGGTGATGAGAGATGAAGGAAGTGACGAAAGTCAGGCAGACAAAGTTTATGTATATCGTACTGTAGCAGGGCCAAGAAGGGATGCTCCACCTTTCGTTGTCACTCTTTGATCACGTGGAAGGACTTCTTGGTAAGCTAGCTTTGAAATCTTACGAATTCTTTGAAATTTGTAGCTTTCTAGATTAAATATCTAAGTTCTATGTAAGCATAAATGGTTTTCTTTTTCCTAAATCCCCACACGACTTTTCTGCAAAGTTTTCGACCCCCATTTAGGTGCGCTGCTTTACCATATTCCAAGTGCTTCCACCCCCAAACCCCTTCCCAGGAAAATAAAATACCAAATTTTTGGCTAAATTATATTCCTAAATAATCTCCCATTACTGCCATCCTTTCTGATCATATGTATTGTTAGCATTTGCAGTGGAAAACTCATAAGCTGTTTTGTTCGGAGTCTGATCGTGCAACTGAACGCCATTATTGTATGGAAGAAAAACAATGGTGCTGGGTACCAGAGACTTCTCTTTTACTTCCGTCCCTGAAGATCTGAGATATTACAATAAAATGCACGAGAAGTTTACTCCTTGCATCGTTTGAATCACGAACGAGGTGAGGTCTGACTGACACGTGAGGTATCCTGGAACTCGAATTCCAAATTTTATGTATAATCTTCAAGTTTTTTGAGCACACAAATTTCTTTATGAACTGTGAAAATTCAGTGGATTTGATATGAGAAGAAGAACCTTTCCACTGGATTGTTTAACGGGTAAATTGCTATAATTTTCCCTGCCTGTTGTATTCTAATTAGACTGAACCAGTGGATTCTGTCAAAGGCAATTTCAAGATTCATTGTTCAAAGTATGTTGGCAAGATACCCTCTGGAAATAATGGATGATGGTAATTCTAGATTCTGATAAATCTGGTAATTCACAGGCCAGGTGCCTTTGTATCCTATGCAAAATTGTACATTAAGCCCATATTTTTCAAACTCTTTTATCTTTATATTCATTTTCAACTACACATTTATACAATAAAATATTTTGTACGTAAATTTAATTTTTTTCCTTATTTTTTACTACGCGTTCTTTTAAAAATCACTATTCAAAACTTTATTTTTTTGAAAAATATGGCTGTCAATCAGGCGCTAAACATGCACCCAGTTTCTTCGATTTAATGCAAAATGGCATTTCAATTTTGATCATTATTGCAGCTGATCTAGGTGACGTGACGGAAAAAAAAAATAAAAATAAATGTCCATAGTTGTATCTTTTTTCAGTATTTCTATTAGGCAATGGGTGCTTACCAAAATTAATATTTTCTTCTCAGATTTAGTTGCGAGTTTGTTTTTATTTTAAGAAAATAAAGTTTTACCTAGATAGCAATCAATAGATACATTAGAGATAAATATTAGACTTGAGTATTTATTCATTAGATATTGCTGTCATAAAAATTTGAAGTTTTTTAACTTTAATTGACATCGCGATAGCAAATACGTTTGATTGTCAATATTTTTTTTTTTTTTTATGAAAAATGTATTCCTTGTATCCGTTTTTCTACTTTTATGCTGTTTGATCGACAATTTTTTTCATGGAAGAACCCTGGCTCGAGCTCGTCTAAAAACGAGTTCGAGCCGTCCATGGGCCAACATTTGACCAATCGAACTGAGAAGCTACTTGATCCTTTTGCCACCCCTACTCAAAGCTTTAATTTCAAACAATGGCCTTTTTACCTAGCATAATTTTGGACAAGCACAAGACAAAAGAGACGTCTCTAGTACCTTTCAATGGGAGCGTGGCATGCGATAGAATGCACAATTATAGGACAAACTTTTTTGTCCCTTTGTTACTTGAGCTACATATAATAACTAATAAGGGTTGTCCTAAGTGAATATAGGGGGCCGTAAGGGGGTCCATTAATAATTAGTATTAAGAGGTATGTTTGAGTCACATTATTTTAGAAGAATATATTTTGAAATAGTAGATTAATAAAAAAGTGTGTGGTTAAAAAGAAAGAAAAAATTATTGATGTGATGGAAAATATTATTTTATTGAAAAATGTGCGGTTGAAAATGAGTACGAAGAATGAGAAATGAAAATTTTAATGTGGCTCAAACAGGACTAAGTATAAGTTTAGTTGATAATTACTTTGCATTAAATGATAAATTCATTTAAATACAAAATAATATGACTCACTTAGCCCCTGTTTGACAACTATTATTTTAGAATTTTTAATTCTCAAGTCCATTTTCAACCACATGTTTTCCTTTACACAATAAAATGCACGTAAACCTAAAATTTTTCACACTTTTTAACTACACGTTATTCAAAACTCAAAATAATGATCATGAAACATGGCTTAATTAAATATATAATGCGTAGTCATCTAGACTGGTGCTAGATATCATTTTTTTATTATTTTTATATTGGAAATGGCCAATTTTTAGCCTCCATTTAGGAAGTATTTATAAGTAATTTAATTTATAAATATATAAAAACGAGAGGACAGCATTGTGTTGAACATTTGATAGGAAGGACGTGTAAAAAAGAAGTAAAGGCTACCGCCCACTTGGATTCTTTGACAAGATTACACGTGAAATTAAGCGGTAGCATTTGTTAGGGATGATTGAGAGTAAAAGTTACTCAACAATATTAATTCCATATTATTTTGAGAAAATAAAGTTTAAAATAATGATTTTTTAGAAAAAAAAAATATAGTTAAAAAGTATGGAAAAATTTTAAATTTAGAAAAGGCATATGTATCGGGGGGGCTACCGAATGGTGTCCTCCCTCTCACATAAGGCGTCACCCCACATGTATAAAATAATTTCGACCCGTGGCCCCACCTCTTATTGTGAGTAGTATGTAAAAGATTAGGTAAAAAAATTAGGTAAGTGTAGCATAACCCTTTTAAATTTGTATGTACAATTTTTTATTGTGTAAATGTGTAGTTGAAAATGATAATGAGAATTAAAATTTTTTGAAATAATGGTAGTTAAATAGGGCTAAATAATAAAACAAAATAATATTTTCACTTTTTTTTAAAAGATTATTTTGAACAATTGAGTCCACCATTTAACGATCCGTGACTAGGAGAATAATTAGCAATTTTGTCTTGTAATAAAGACCAAACAAAACTCTTCATCATCTTTGATTTACTTAATTTAAAGTTAAAATAAATGTTATTTTGCATGTAATTTTTTTATAAAAAAAGTAAGAAAAATTATTTGTCTGAACAGGTGAAATAAAATTAATTAAAGCTTAAGGCATCCAAAAAAATAAAAAATAAAAAAAAAATCCTTCTCTCCTTTCTAACAAAGAAGCAGCTGTTCTTGATAATATCACGCTTGGTATTGCGAAAAATACTACAAAAGAAATCACTTTTAAGCTAAGCCAAACACCCTTCTTAGGTCTACCCTAAAGCTTAAGGCATCCAACAAAACATAGGGGTGGTTCACATGGTGGGTGTGGTGAGGACGTCTTGGCATTTACTTGCCAAGGGATATTGATGGCTAGCCCTACTTTTCCTTTTCCTTTTCCATTTCACCAAACTTTGAAAGGAGTGTCCACTTTAACTAAGCAACCTTAGTTTTTCTTTCTTGTTCTTATAATTTCAGTCTTTGTCTCTTGCTTAGCTAATTTTCACTTATGTTGTTGAATGAGCACGTCACACGAATGCCTAACTAGTAGTGATGGCAAAAAAATCTACCCCGTCCTGTCCGACCCTGACCCAACGCTGCCCCACCTCGAATGAAGCGAAAAAAAGTCGCCCCGACGGGTTAGTGGGGCGGGACACTCAAAGTGCTCCGAACCCGCCCCGTGAAGAATAAAAAAATAATTTACAAATTAAAAAAAAAATTAGTTAACAAGAAATTTTTGAAAAAAAAAAAAAAGAAAATTAAACAAGGCAAGCTCGCGCCCCGAACCGTCTAAGGTGTGGCGAGGCGGGGCGGGGAACCCGCCTCGTTGCCGTCTCTACTAATTAGTAAAATTTAAGAATGATGTCAAAAATTTAAAATATAGCTAATACCAAATGACTATTTTATCTGAGAAATGTTTATCCTATTATGAATATACTTAAATTTCAATGCTACTATTAGATATGGGCTTGAATGGTTCAAGAATTGGATTTTTCAAGTGTAATCATTCAATTTTATGTAATTTTTGGAATTGAACCTGAACTCACAATTCCGCTTCTAAAGTTCATTTTCGGTTAAAGTGCCCACATTCAATAGGTGTCGGGTGGTTTGATATGATAAATGTCAACCTTCCAGCTACTTCAATAAAATAGTATTTCAAAATTACATGATTTGAGTTTCTCTACGACCTCCTCGTTTTGAGACATTATGGTTTTTGGGTTGACCCGGATGATAAGAAAATGTCCTTCATTAGCTACTATAAGGTAAGGAAGAAGGAGATTGCAAATAATTTATGCACAATTATTTCATGATTAGAACCTAAAGAGCTGATACCACGTTTGGATTCTTACATTGTCAATGTAGTTATCCTTATATCTCTCCAAATATGTCCTAACTTCCCAACTGACCAAGCTACCATTCTGTAGTGAAATGGCAAATTAAACCTTAACATCTCCTCCATTGACCTAAAAATATCACATGACAACGAGGGCCCTACAGTAATTTTAAAAATGTAATTCTGTCACCTACGCTGAAGATAAGAGAACATAGACCTCTTGATAAGATCATGAATGTTTCTTGTCTATTCTCCGATAAAAAAAACTCCGAGCTTTTTCGCAGGAATATTCTTCCTAGTTCCTACCATATTGCCGGTAACCTGTATCTCCCCGGAATATGGGTTTTATTCCGAACAAATAATGTTCAACTCGTCACCTAATTGTTGTCCTAAAGTACTTTCATGGGTGAAGAACGGGGCCAAAAGTCAGTGCAATCATCCGCTGGAAAACCAAGGCTGCAGCAAGCTATTGAGTTCATATCTCCATTGATTTCTCACTCGCATTCAGTTAAGGTTTTTCCGGTGAAATGGTATTCCATAAGAAACAAGCTTGAAGAAATTCTCTCTAACCTCACTGTCATTGATCAGAATTCTGATTTTCACGATAATGAATCCATCTTAAATACAGTAGAGGCAACTCTGGCCACACTCAAGGACTGCAACGAGCTTGCGCAGCGGTGCGTGGATTTATCCTATACTGGGAAGCTGCTGATGAAAAGTGATCTTGACATAGTATGCACAAAATTGGATAATCATATAAAGACACTTTCTGATGCATATACTCTTGGGCTGCTCACTCATAGAAATGCATTAGTGGTAACAAAGCCTGGTCTTTCAGCTTCTCCAGACGATGTAAGATTCTATATCAACGATTTGTTGTCAAGGCTCAGGATTGGCAGTTGGGACATGAAGAAACAAGCCCTTGTTACCTTCAATGATGCTATTGAAGAAGATGATAGATATGTGAAGATTTCTGTGGAAGTTGATGGTTTTATTAGTTTCTTGGTGCATTTTCTTGATTCCGAAGAGGGGGAGGTTCAAGAACAGGCAGTGAAAGCAGTGTGTGTGATTTCGGGTTTTGAATACTGTAAAGGTGTTTTGATCAGTGTAGGGATAATTTCTCCATTGATTAGAGTGTTAGAGTCCGGGGATGGTTCGAGCAAAGAATTTGCTGCAAGGTGTTTGATGAAGTTCACAGAGAATTCGAACAATGCGTGGTCAGTTTCGGCTCACGGTGGAGTGAGTGCCCTTTTGAAAATATGTGGGAAACGAGATAATGGTGGTGAATTGGTTGGCCTGGCTTGTGGAGTACTGAAAAATTTTGTTGGCGTCGAAGAAATCAAGAGGTTTATGGTCGAGGAAGGTGCAATTCCATTGATTCTAAACCATGTGAGGTCTAAAGACGAGATTACACGAATATGTTCACTTGATCTTTTACAAGCTATGGCTTATAAGGATGAATCAGTTAGCGAAATGGTTGTTAAAGAAGGTGGAATAAGCACAATGGTGCACATTTTGGATCCTAAATCATCATTTTCAATGAAGATAAGAGAGGTGTCATTACGAGGAATCATGAATATATGCTGTTCATCAGAGAATTCTCTCAATATTTTGATTGCTTCCAGCTTCATGGATCATATACTTTATTTTCTTCGTTTCGGGGAGGCTTCAGTTCAAGAACTCGCATTAAAGGCAGTATTTTGGCTATGTGGCACGTCCGAGGAGACGAAAAAGTTCATGGGCGACGCCGGGTTCATGCCAGTGGTGGTTAAATTTCTCGACTCGAAATCATTTGAGATTCGAGAAGTGGCGGCCGAAATACTATATAACATGGTTATGATACCCAGAAATCGTAAGAGTTTTGTGCAGAATGATCAGAATGTGGGCTTAATTCTGCAAAAGCTTGATCCTGAAGGTGCAGGGGAGGCAAACTCAAGTAATAACAAAAGGCTATTGCTCTCCATACTGATGTCATTGACAAGTAGTAACAGTGCAAGAAAAAAGATTTTAAATTCTGGGTATTTAAAGAACGTTGAAAAGCTTGCAGATGCTGAAGTTTCAGATGCAAAAAAGATTGTCAGGAAGTTATCATCCAATAGATTTCGTAGCATTTTGAGTGGCTTCTGGCATTCTTGAACCTAATTTTCCATCTTTACCTATTCTTATTTTGTAAATCTAATAATGTTTTTTCATTTCAGGTAATGTTAATGTATGCAGAAGAAAAGCTTTAAGTTAAAGTATTACGACTTCTAATAAAAATGCTCTCTTTGACGAGATTTTGATTAGTGTTTTCGCATGTATCGAAACTTTTGCTTATTTTGATACCATGGTAAATTACATAAACGAAGTTAAAAGCTGTTAGATATATGTTTGTATAGTTTTGTGAAGAGGTGCGAGTGGGAAGGGCATGACTTGTATATGTGGATGTGAATAGTAGCCATCAATGTTTTGGTGTCGGTAAAAAATTGGTGCATCGTTTATATTATTATTGATGTGCAAAACATTGGGTAGACTTTCGCCTAACCGAACCAATATGTGCGCTGCAAAATAAGTAACGACTTACTTGTAGTGGGAAGCAAGAAATTAGAGGGAAAAGGAATGAAGTTGAACAACGCTTCTTTCAAAAGTAATAGAACACAATATTAATTTTGTTGGACGAACCAAAGCTTGATCGTACTCCTCAAAAAAATAATTTAAAAATTATTTTGACATAAGTTGGATAGAGGAGGAATTTAGAAATCAATTATATAGAAAATGATTCAGAATGAAGAAAATTGAATTAAATGAGTTTAATTTAGATTTCACGTATCTATTATGTGGGTCCAGTGGCGGACCCAGCCCACCAGCCCAGCCCGGGCGAACGTTGACCGGTCAACGCCGACAATCAACGATCGTATGAGATCGTTAGCAACGTCCATTTTTGCTTAGTTTATAAAGCCCCCTACTCACTCTCCCCTCAACTAAATAAGCGCCCCTCTCTCTTGATCTCCAAAAGAAAAACTGGAACATGAAGGAAGCCATAG
>CAIGRQ010258425.1:0-10531 GCA_903798375.1 Fraxinus sp. D2006-0159 | reverse complement strand
TCGTTTGTGACCAACTATTTGGCTTATTTGTGACTAAATATTAGATGTTTGTGACTAAAAATAATTTATGACCAATAAACTGTAACTTACGTGACCCATAGATAAAATGGGACATGTAATTTGAATGATATGTGACCTCAAAATAATATGTGACCTACAAAATTTTTGATCCGTGACCATGAAATAATATGTGACCAATTAATTTGACGATATGTGATCAGTAAATAAATTTGTAACTTATAATTATCAATCTGTGACCATTAATCACAAACTGTGACTTTATTACCAATATTTAATAAATATTTTTAATTAATTAAATCCATACCTGATTTTTGAATTTTCAAACTATTTACTTTTCTTTTGAATTGAGGTAAAGAATACACCTTAAATATGAACTTTTCCCTATAATTAATTCTCAATTTCCAAACCGCTTCATAAATTATATAGATAGAGANATATTTTTAATTAATTAAATCCATACCTGATTTTTGAATTTTCAAACTATTTACTTTTCTTTTGAATTGAGGTAAAGAATACACCTTAAATATGAACTTTTCCCTATAATTAATTCTCAATTTCCAAACCGCTTCATAAATTATATAGATAGAGAGTTTACTTTTTGTCTTTTTGATGTTCATCTAACGTTCATGTTTTCAATTTGTATAGCGTTAGACACATAGATGGATATATTATTTTTGTATCGACAAACTGATTGTCTTTTTGGTTAGTTAATTTAACTTGCCTATTTTGGTACTCAAAGTCGTCGTTTTCAATCCTCTTCTAGTTAAAAAAAAAAAAAATCGGGGGCGGCCCACCCCCCGTATTTTCACCCCCTTAGATTAAAATCCTGACTACGTCCCTGAGTCATCAATCATGTAACTTGGATATGGTTCCTCAATCGGATATTTGCCCACCCTGGTTCTTTATTCATTACAATGACTAACACTGAATTTTTTGTTTGATTTTTGTTATATTCATTTTTAAATCTATTGAAATATTCAATGTAGCTAGATCTTTTACAACTTTCAATACACTTTTCCCACTTCTAACCTATTAAAGTAAATAAAAAAAAATATATGCTGTTATACCCAACATAAATCATAAATCTTAAATTTCCATTATTTGTTTTGTAAAATGACAACTTGAGTATTTGTCAAAATAAACTACAATTATAAGTTCAATAAACTTACACGTGCACACAAAATAAACCATCTTGATTCAAAAAGAAATAATAATGGAGATTTTTTTTTTTTTTCCCGGTAAACCATCTCTAGTTTGCACGTGTACTGAAATGTCATGTCTAATGTAGGGTATGTCATAGTGTGACTTCTTTGGCTATCCTTTGCATGATTCTTGCCAAAATAATGCTACTCAAACACGGATTGCAAATAAGGGCACAGAAAGGTATCGCATTGGTAGCACTTGTGTGGTTACGTTTTTTTTTCCAAATTGTCAACGATGTTGCGCTATGTGTCCCCCTATTTTTAATCTCAGTTACCGAGCCTGTTTGTGTAGCATGATTGTCTTTGCCACAACTAGAACTTTTTTTTTTTCTTCTCTCAAATGTCTTCTTCTTCTAGATAATCGAAAGGAAGCCAATATTTCTATTAGTATTTTTGGTTAGTTGAAGTAAAAAATAATAAGAAAATTTGCTGTCAGGAATTATCAACCAATGTTCTATTCAAAATTCAGTGTCAACTCCAACAATCAATTTGTCTACTTTTGGTTGCCACGTAGGATAATGAAAATAGAATTAGATTTTAAGGTGCATTAAAACTTAGATCTAGAATGGACATAAATTTCTCAATATTTTTTTCGTAAAACTCACGTCATATAAGTACCACCATAGAAAGCTTGCTCAATTTTTTCTAAATGAACTCCAAATAGGAACATCTACAAACAAGAATATCACCAACACAAGTAACTCTTCAAGATTCTTTTATGAATGTCAAAAAGTCGAGTCGAAATTCGAGACTTGAGCACGATTCAAGTAAAAATTGTTTGAGTTTTTTTTTACTCGAGCCGAGCTTTTGCTCTACAAAAAAATCTAGGCTTAACTCGAATTTTCGACGTTGGTCTTATCGAGTCGAGCCGACTCACAGTCTTCTTTTTTTTTTTAAAACACAGGCAATCAAGTAGGCAGCATGTATCTAGCTACAACTGCCTGCATTATCTTTTAATTTTTTTTCAAGACTTGGCCCGTGACATGAGCCGGCCGGAGCCTCAAGTCTGGCTAACGCCCAAAAATGGGGTTGATCTTTTTCTGGGCCGAGTTATCGGCCTTCCGAGTCGGTGAGCCAAATTGACACTCTTAGATTCTCCTAAGAAACCTAATTTTTGCAACTTTAAAATTAAGTTGAAGGGAAATTAATTATAAGCAAAAAGTGAAGGAATATAATTGATTTCACAAACACCCTTGTCAATGACTACTCACTACGTGTAAATATAAAAAAGAAAGTCATCAGCAACACTAGTCTATAAATCAGTCCAAATGTGTATAAAAGCACTCAATTCACACTCTCCCCAATCCTATTACTTGCCCACAAAATTGGCTCATAACTGAACGGGGAGAGTAGAGGATAAAAAAGGTATGAAGTCTGAATTTTCTTCTGTAAAATTACCACATTGTTGTTTAATTCAATAAATATAGACAACAAAAGTGGAAGATAGTGCAGATCTATTGATTTTCCATTTTTCTTCAGTGAATTATCTGTTTGAAGGGAGAAAAAAATGGCTGAGGTTTCTGCTAAGAGTTTCATACCTGAATCATTCCCGGGGCCGTCGGCCAACATTGCTGGGCAAATTGGGCTGCTGTGGGAGCTAATCAGAGCACCATTGATAGTTCCATTGCTGAGAATTGCTGTATACATATGCTTGGCCATGTCAATCATGGTGTTCATTGAGAGGCTTTATATGGGGATTGTTATCATTCTTGTTAAGCTCTTCCGGAAAAAGCCCCAAAAGAGGTACAAATGGGAAGCAATGGAGGATGATCTGGAGAGTGGCAGTGCAGCATTCCCCATGGTCCTTGTTCAGATCCCCATGTTCAATGAAAAAGAGGTCCGTGTATTTGAATTTATTCTAATTTCATCTTAAAAGGTTAATCTCGTTGAGTGCTTCTCCACAATGTGGAATTTTACTAGAGACTGATCAAATTAATCAGTCGTTGTTCGAATTCTAAGCACACAAACTCCCACAGCCATTTTTACAAACATTTTGGTGGTCATCTAGTTGCATTTCAATGTACACAAACTCAGACAGTCATTCTAACAAACACTTTGTGGTGAATGGCTTGCATTTTGAAATTTCTTGATGATTTGGAATTTGGGTCTGAGAGAAAGAAAGCTGAGATTTGTTGTTTTTGGACAGGTTTATAAGATCTCAATTGGTGCAGCATGTAATCTTTCATGGCCAGCTGATCGTATGGTGATTCAAGTACTTGATGATTCCACTGATCTTATCATCAAGGTAATCCAGAAATCCCTAAACACAGATCCATTTTGACCATCAAACGGCTGCTTATTTTGATATAATTTTTGTATTATTTTCAAATTAAATAACTTATTTAAAAAATCCAACAACATATTTCTTGAATTTCTTTGTTGAGTTTGATATCAATGACATTTCACTGATGTATTAGGATATGGTTGAGAAAGAATGCATTAGGTGGGCGAGTAAAGGTATAAACATTAGATATCAAATTAGGGAAACAAGAGGAGGCTACAAGGCTGGAGCTCTTAAAGAAGGGTTGAAACGCGACTATGTAAAAGAATGTGAATATGTAGTCATTTTCGACGCAGATTTCCGGCCCGAACCAGATTTTCTTCAGCGGTCAATCCCTTTTCTAGTCCACAATCCCGACATTGCTCTCGTCCAAGGTCGCTGGAGATTTGGTAAGCCTCACAATCTTAGCTTAAATTAGACTTGATCGTTTTTCCTTCACGTTATCTCAACGGAACGGAGTCGAGTCGAGTCGAGAGGAACTCGACCAGTCTAGAACCTGGGCAGATAATTGAATAGCAATGTTAAAATGGGCAGATAGATTCCTTTGATATTATTTTAAATTAAAAAATTGAAAAAGTTTCAATATATTAAAATAAGTGGAGCTACAGTAACAAACATTTTACTTTTATGCAAACTTGATCTAAACATTATTTTGTTGCACTCACGATATCAAATATTTCAAAAGATTTGATGACGAAGGTACAACAAAAGTCTGCATAAAAATGAAAATGTTTGGTATTATGACAGTAATTTTCCCTAAAATAAATATAGAACCTGCCGGTGAACCTCCATTTCTTTTTCCATTTAATTTTTTTTACAGTTGGTTCAAAGCTTTAACCGCCCTATGATCGGTTCAAAAGGTCTTTTCTCTTACCGTTCATATTTCCGATTGAGTTCATTCCTATAGTGATCGGATGAACCGAATTGTAATTGAACTTCTACCTTTTTTGGGGTCGATGCTAGAATTGATTTTAAAAACATTGTTGACGCAAGTAATGTGTTCTTGGAATTCCATTACATGTGGAAGTGTCGGTGGTCTTGCCATACTGACACCGTATTAATTACTACATATGTCTACGTGTATGTTGTAACGCAAAAAAGTCAAAATTTGCATGTGCATGATTTTTTATTTTTTGACGTGTCCACTTGTAAAGATTTTTTGCAGATCGCATAGTGTCGAGGGGTCCGTGGCTATTTTTTTAACCCACGTTTGGCTCACTTTAAAATTTTTATTTTCATTTTTTTACTCATTTTCAACCACACATTTTTCAATAAAATAATATTTTTCATCACATCAATAATTTTTCCTTCTTTTTCAACCACACATTCTCCATCAATCTACTATTCTAAAATACATTCTTCCAATCAACTCGGACAAAAAAATTTGATCTATAAACTTTCAGCCCATGTTTGGTACACATTAAAATTTTCATTTTCATTTTTCTACTCATTTTCAACCACACATTCTTCAATAAAATAATATTTTTTATTATATCAATAAATTTTTCTTCTTTTTCAACTGTACATTTTCCATCAATCTACTATTTCAGAATACATTTTTCCAAAATAATGTGCCTCAAACACACCCTAAATATTTTGACTCCCTAATTAACCCTTTTACAATAGGTTAATACTTGGTGAAGGTATGAAGGTGATTATTTTGAATAACTACTTTCACATAAGTTGTTAATATTATCGTGTGATTCACAATTGTTATTAACTTTTTATCCATACATTTTATCATTTTTTATCAAATCTTGCTGCCTTTGTTCGAGCCACATTATAATTTTTATTATTATTCTTTTACTCATTTTTAACCGCACATTTTTCAATAAAATAATATTTTTCATCACATCAATAACATTTTATTCCTTTTCAACCACATTCACCACCACATAAAAAAATAAAATGCATTCTTTCTATTTTAATGTGCGGGGACTTATCAAAACTTTGTCAAACGACTTAAATTTTAGAGGTTCAATGCATAGCGGGTCATCCAACTTCTATGGAGTTACATTTGAGTAACTGACATATCATTTGGTGTAATTGGATCAACCAACTTCAACGTTTGCAAATCTAGCAACTTTTCGTTAATTTAATCAATGTGCTCTGCTAATTTGACCATTAAAATTAATTGACATCCGCATTAGTTGTTCATCGATTTTAAAATTCGGGTCATCAGAGCTGCTAATTAGACTAACAAACTTGGATGTAGTGGCCAAATTTAAAGGCAAATTGACGCTGTGTGATCTAATTGCACCAAATTAAAGATGAATGACTCGACTGCATTTCTGCTCAAAGTTGATGACCCGCTTCCCTAAATTATATATGGGGAAGACAGTATATACGTGTGGTTCATAGTCTTATCCATTTAATATATCGAAATTCCTTTTTCTCTACTTTAGTTAGCCTAATTTTAGTTATTACTATTTCTTATGTACTATTTTTGACTTTATAATGAAAGTAACAGTTCTCCCTTGGATTAGCCGGCATGAAAACAAACCTTATTAAATAGTCAATGGTCAACTGTATAGTCTGTAATGTAGAAGGGTAGATTAGTACGTGTAATTATTTTCTGCTCCTCCCAAACAGTGTACACCGACAGAAAGAAATATAAGAAAAATTCTTCATTGCCAGAAGATCACAACGGGCCGGGCCCCACATGTATTAAAAAAATAAATTGTGTAGATCCCACAATGCATGTGTTGTCTGTACAATATTTGTAATAAAATTTCTATACACCAAGGGGATTGGAAATAGAATAAACCATTTTGTACATATAGAATAATCCTTGGAAATATAATTTGGTAATTCCAGTATATAAGTCACGTGGTGTCAGAAAAGTAACGGCTCCTTGTCTCCTTTTGGGCTAGTCTTACTGTATTAGGACCTACAATGGAACTCCCTATATTCCATAGTCATTTTTATCCAAGTGAAGTTGGAATTCTTTTTTCAATTTTCATGGAAAATAATGATGAATCAAACGGATCCTAAACAAAAATTGTGGGAAAATTGCACCATTGACATCAATTATTGTTCGAGTAGCAAGTGAGTTGGCACTTAAATAAGAACAAATTTCTACTAGAATGTTGCACGAATTTTACATGTCTAACTTTATAAAATTAGGTTTCATTTTGAAAATCGTGAATCTTACATATTCATGTGATCAATTCATTGCTTCACCCATAAGATTTAAGTTTGAATGACCAATAGGTAGAATCAAGACGAGTGATTGTTGAATATCGTGTTTGTTTTGAGACGGTTTCTCTTGGTGTCACTGTATTTATCTATTGGGATTTTTGTACAACATTCTTCTTTCATGTTATTGATTTACATACATGGAACAGGAATATCGAAATTGAGATTGCTGATAAAAATAGTTGATATTTGATTTTTGATTTTTGCAGTGAATGCAAATGAATGCTTGTTGACAAGAATGCAAGAAATGTCTTTGGATTACCATTTTAAAGTTGAGCAAGAAGTGGGATCATCCACTCATGCCTTCTTTGGCTTCAATGGTGGGTTAATTATAATCTTCTTAATTGTACTAAGGTATTAGTTGAGTAATTAAGTGCGCCCTTTTATGATATTCAACCATCCGGGGTATTTTTTGAGTCCTCGCAATTGGAAATGACTTTTATTCAAACATTAAGACCTTCGAAAATCAAAACTTATCAAGTCAAACTCGAATTGGTTGTTAGGTGAATTTGCGAATGTTATTGTCATAAATAAGAGAAACAACTACCTGTGTAAATTTTGTTTGAAGATGGATACTGTTGTTCGCAATCCCTCGATTGGGTTTCTATGAAAAGAATTTTTATTGACTACGAACTCACTCTGTCTCAGGCACCGGTGGAGTATGGAGAATTGCTGCAATAAATGAGGCAGGAGGGTGGAAAGACAGAACTACAGTAGAGGACATGGATCTTGCTGTTAGAGCTGGTCTCAAGGGCTGGAAATTTGTTTACCTAGGAGACCTTCAGGTATGTGATTTAGTCAAGAATTTGTTTTACATTTTGCTCACTTACTTTTATAGTGTGTTTGGTACAGTGGGTTAGGCAGTATCGGACCGTATTTAAGAAAAGAAATGCTAAAATCTTGTCTACCGCACTGTGTAAACCTATCTAGTACATAGTAAATATTCAAGTAGAGAAGTTTAAAAACGGTGAATAGAATGGAGTAGCAGAGGAGGATTCTTGTAGCGGACTTGACCTGGAATTTTTCAGAAGTAGAGTTTTGTTTGTTGTTGTTGCTGCGAATCATCTCATACTGACTGATATTCAATTCCTTAATAGGTGAAAAGTGAACTTCCTAGTACTTTCAAAGCCTTCCGTTTTCAGCAACACAGATGGTCTTGTGGTCCAGGCAATTTATTCAGAAAAATGGTGATGGAAATTGTCAAAAACAAGGTACTGTGAATAATTCTTCTTCTCTTTTGGATTGAAGAAAAAATCGAGAAGTTTTATATACTATTAAACGAGAACTCAATACATTTTTTTTGTGTTTTCGCAGAAAGTTTCACTATGGAAGAAGTTCTATGTGATCTACAGCTTCTTCTTTGTCCGAAAAATCGTAGCCCACATGTTTACTTTCTTCTTTTACTGTGTGGTACTTCCTTTAACTATTTTAGTACCCGAAGTTGAAGTGCCGAAATGGGGAGCCATTTACATTCCGTGCATAATCACAACTCTAAATTCTGTCGGGACTCCAAGGTCGAGTACTTGGCGTTTTCATCTTGTTTCCTAATTTAGATCGTGCATTTGTGCTATAACTATGAGTAAATTCTTTTTTTCCGTGTAATAACATACGAGAATTTATGATGTTCAGGTCGTTCCACTTACTGTTCTATTGGATTCTTTTTGAGAATGTAATGTCTTTTCATCGAACCAAGGCAACTTTTATTGGTTTGTTTGAGGCTAAGAGAGCCAACGAATGGGTTGTCACTGAAAAACTCGGAGATGCTCTCAAGAACAAGTCGAATACCAAAGCAACACTAAAGAAATTACCCATATTTAAGCTTGGAGACAGGTAAAAGTATCCTGCTATTCTGTTTGGCTAAGCTTAAAAATGTAAAATTTATTTCGTTAACGAAGTTGTTTGAACATGATGTGTTTATTTTTCATTTTTTATTTTCTACTTCTAAGTAAACAAATTTATTTATTTGAATAATGCTATTTATCATTATGATGATGGAACATTGGTGATGTGACAGTTTACGAAGAATAATGGGATTGAACAATTCAATTTTTATGAAAGAGATGGGGAGAGAGATAAAGAAATGCGAGGGGTAATGGGTTGTCACATCACTGATGTTCCATTATCACGATCATAAATAACATCTATTTATTTTGAAAGTAACTCTTACCGTATTATAAAAAAAAAACTTACTTTGAATTATAGGCACCTTTTCCTCTCCTAGCTGCGCATTTCTTTGTTTGATTCTAGCATTCAGGAGTAGAGTAAAAATCTGTTGATTTTCGGGCAGTACTATATTAAGTTTGAACTTCAAATTATTGAAAACATTTTTCCGGTTTTATGGAAATTTGTGGTCATGGTCGTCAAACTTTCACAAATAAAGCACATAGGTCTCTAATCAATGTTTGCTGGCCCTTAGTTCCTGAAACGTTAGTTTCTGGTTCACATTGATCACTGAATGGAAAACCATCAATTTTTCCAACAAAGAGTCAGTTGCCTTGCACACGATGACTCATTTGAAAGTTATTTTCTTCTCTGTGGACACATTTCGCACAAAAAACAAGATATAATGTGCATAGTTCGTTTACTTGTTGATCATATGCATTTGTACTAATTAACTGATTGCGTCGAGAACCAATACCCCACGAGGCAAGAATCTCGGGGGATGATCTTGATTGCATAAGTTGCCTAAATGTGTTTGAATGATGATCAAAACTGATGCATCTTTTATATTTTCCAGAATATTACTCCACGAGCTGGGGTTCGCGGTCTTTTTATTCGTCTGTGGATGCTATGACTTCCTTTATGGAAAGAACAACTATTTCATTTACCTTTTCCTTCAAGTTATCACCTTCACAATCGCGGGATTTGGCTATGTTGGGACAATAGTCCCGAGCTCTTAACCAGTGGCAGTTCTGAATTCATTGTGTATTATTATCAGATTCCTCTCTAAGATTTACCTTCCCGCACCTCAAGCCTTGACAAAATATAGACACAGTTCCTTGACTTGATTGCATTTTGAAGAAGATCAAATTGTTCATCTAATAGAGCAGAAAACATTGATTCAGTTGCCTGGGAAATTGCTGCAAAGCAAAAAGGCTGCTGTTTTGGATCAGCAATTTATACGGTCAAGAACAGGTTGAAGCAGCAAAAATATCATAAAAATTAGAAAAAAAAAAAGAAGAAGAAGATAAATAATGTGCCTTTTCCAGCTTATAATTCTTTAGTTGTGTGAACATTGTATTTCATTTGGTTAATACATTTTATTTTAGAGTCCTTTCAGCTTTTAGAGAAAATAAGCTGAAAATCGCATGTATTAGTTTTTTATCTTTCCTTTTTTCATTCTATTAATTGCAGTTTCTCTCTGTTTCTTTGGTCATATATTATATTAGGGTTTTTTTTCCCTATAAAGGATCAAATTGAGGAATATATGTTTGCAAGTGTGGATTTAAACTTCGATTTGAGATTAGTACTTGGCAACGAGTTAAATGTCTTATTGTACATTGGAGTGGATAAAAAATTTTGTCACGTGCATCTATTTCTTTATATCATCAAGTTGTGCATATTATATGTTCATTCTGTACGGTTATTTTTTCGAACCCACATTTTTTTTGTGATTAGACATAATATTAAGCTAATTATTGAGCCCATGGACATGATACAATAGAAATTGCCATAAGAAACTTATATATTATATAATGCTCATGTTTGGTACGAATTCAAATTCAAATTTTAATTTAAATTAAAGTCAATAATTAATTTTAACCACATATTTTATGGGTTTCACAACTTTTCAATCATACATTTCATCATCTTTTATCAAAATTTACAA
>CAIGRQ010258416.1:987-28740 GCA_903798375.1 Fraxinus sp. D2006-0159 | reverse complement strand
AGTTAAAAAATAGAAAAATGCTATTCATCCCCAGTGGGGATGAATCCCCAGTCTATGTGGCTGCATGTGAGTGGTTAAATGATAGGTGAAATTAAATGACTTATTTAATTTCACCTATCATTTAATGCCACATTAGCCGCCACATAGACCGGTGCTCAACCCCAGTGGGGATGAATAGCATTTCTCAAAATATAATCCCTCATAATCAAAGTTCTTAGAGCATCAGCAAGAGACTCTTTAAAAGTGACATTTTTAGTTTAAAGAGCAAAACCTTGATATTAGGCTCCAATAGACTCTTTATTTTAACCTTTTAAAATAGAGGGATTTGACTCTCTTACCTTTGGAGAGTCAAATTCACTATCTATATATATTTTATCTCGATTGCAGTTACTAAACTTGCAAGTTTCAATGCACCATCACTTAAAAACATTCATATTATATTATATTGAATATTTTAGCAATTGACATCTAAAAATATACATATTAATTCAAAAATGAGGAAAAATGATAAATGATAGTTGAAAAATGTAAAATAAAGAGCAAAAAGTGAAGAGTTTGTTGGAATGTATTAATTTTTTTTTTTTTTAAAGATGCCCTTTAAAATAATGTCTCACTTGGAGATGCTATTACATATTTCCCAAACTAAGTCCTACAGGGACATCACCATGAAAAAAACCCACATTCCAAACCCCGGCTACCAACAAAGAAAAAAAAACGTGCACGCACAAAAAGAATAAAAGAAAATGAAAGAAAGAAATGTAATATAGATATTTCCCAAGAAGTTACAGAAAACCTGCAATGCTGATTGCAAACATAACTTCTCTGTGATATACAAAGTTCATCCCTCATCCAAAATTGTCTCCATTACTCCATCTCCTTTCCCTACCCACCCCTTCATCAAGCTTTCTAGCCTCAAGTTTTTTTTGTTTTTGCTTCAACTTCGCTCCTTTCTTTTTATGAGCATTTTATTCTTTGTCTGCACTCCACCTAATCTTCACTGCCCATTATTAAGCTGGTAGCGGGCACATCATGACACACAGTCACTCCTATAAATTACATAAACGTCTTAATCCTCTTCCAACCCTCCTCATTTCTATTATTGTTCAATGGCAACAGTATCGTTTAGAGTCCAAAAGTGTTCATAAATACCAATAATCCGTTTTTCTAAAACACCACATCCTTTCTGCTGACCCCTTTCTCCAAGCAATCCCGTAAACTTTTCCACCAAGCTTTGTTTAGTTCCAGCATAGGAGAAGGCAGGATAGAAAATATTAGGACATTACAATCAAGGATTTTTACTTTTGGGGTCTTTTATTTATTAATCTTGGTTTGAATTGTCAATGACAATTAATGGGGTTAAAATGAAGTAATTATCATGTCCACAACTTGGCTTGGACTCATTTCTACATTTTTTTGTGAAGAGAGAGAGAGAGAGAGAGCGCGCGCAAGGAAAAAGACCACCATATTTTCAGTACCATTACTAGCCACCCCTCGCTTTAACCACCGACCTCCAAAACCATCACCTGGTAACAGTTGCCTCACCAACCATAATCAGTTCGTCCTGAACCTTATAATTCCACAAAATCAACCACATTTGAGGTTTCTCCGCCAAGAAGTGTCCCTTATATTGTGCTTGTCGGGATGGATGGTGAGTGTTCAAAAGGGAGACTGGATTTCATATTTGTGGTGAAGTGGCAGGCAAACATAGGTTGAGGTAAAGGGAAGAGGGCGGTTGCTGGTGACGAACTGACTAACCATAACATGCAGATGAGTGGGGTAAAAATAGGGACGGCAAAATCATTAACAGGAAGGGTTTAGCTAAATAATTAGAAAAATATCATCGGCAAAGTAGCATTTTTTTCATTATCCAAGGTTGGATGTAATATCAGCCATATTAAGTTATTCTAATTGATTAACCATACCTTCTATTCCAATGTAAGATTAAAATTGAACCCTAGGACATTGGGTATCGGTTGAGTGAGCCCAATATTACACAAGACAAATATATTATATTTTTAAGCACTAGTTGTTGCTCCAATTCTTGGGCCTTATGCGTAAGGGATATTTTGTCTTTCCTGAAAAGGTAAATAGTTTTTGGATCACCCAACTCCAATGAAGCCCAAAGGGGTCTCTTGACTTTGTAAATTTTGAACATTTTTCAGATAAGAAAAAATCGATCAGCAGAGAAATGTAATACCTGAAGGGCAGATACTTGAATATACAATACAGAAGGAGATGTGAGCCTGTCTTCTAAAAGGTACGAAAAACAGTTTCCTATATTTTCATCAGGAGAAGGTGAATGGGTGACTCGGGGCTTTATTGCACTAAAACCATCCAGACGAAATCCTGCCAGCATGGGTGAAGCTGGGGATAGAAATTGCTCCAGAACAAGATCATTGTTGATTAACCTTTCAG
Source organism: Fraxinus sp. D2006-0159 (assembly GCA_903798375.1). Lineage (NCBI taxonomy): Eukaryota > Viridiplantae > Streptophyta > Magnoliopsida > Lamiales > Oleaceae > Fraxinus > Fraxinus sp. D2006-0159. The sequence continues at coordinate 26,325 of CAIGRQ010258416.1, read as the reverse complement.
CCTCAATTGGAACCTGAAAAGTGACAGTAATCATACATGAATTATGAAAAGAATTCTAAATATTCAACACTCGTGAGAAATACAGGTTTCACCTTGAATCTGTTCAACTGTGGAGCTTTCTCCAGCCAGTTCCTCACATTTATTTGGTAAGAACCTTGAGGTGATGCTCCTATTTCATTCCTAACTGGGCTTCCAACCACTAGAACTCTTTTAGCATGAAGGCATGGATCACTATCAACAGGTCCCCCAAAAGAGGCACGTCTGTTGAGTTGCGAGAAGGGATTTTCATCCATAGACAAAAGATTGAAGTCTCTCTCAAAACTGACAGAACTAGAACCAGTTCTCTGAAGACGCAAGGTCATCCATATAATGCGACATCGAACAGGATTCCTGAAGGAAAACCTTATATGTCTAGGCACTTTGTCATCTTTAAATGACTTCTCTGGCCCACAAAGATCAGGGGAAGATGTTATCAGAGGGCGGATGTCCCATTTCCCTGTACATGATCTCTCTTCCTTGTCAATTTTATTGCTCGCCCATATTTGCACCTGTGTATATAGGAGAAGCACAATTTTAGTGAATAATAAACTGCTGTCAGACTTCAGTGTTTAGTCATGGTCCTTGATTTGTGAACCAGAGAATTATTTATGAAATCAATAAATGTACATGTAATGAACATCTTCACAAAATAAACAGGGTTCTAGAGATTTTTCATTGACAAGTATGTGATCATTCTAGGTAACCACTAAACTCACAATTCTAGTGATATGAAAGTCTGCATAGAGGGAACTTCCATAAACATCCGTTAGCATACCAGACCCGGTAACCCTCGCAAACTCTATTTTGTTGCAAGCACAATAACATGTTTAAATAAACTGGCCCAATAACATTATCACGTCACTAACATATCCTTAGATTTTCTTCCAGCATATCAACCACAGCACAATAGAGATTTGGTTTTCTTTTACTTATCCATATTCCTTTTCACTCTCCCATTTAAATCAGATTTGTCACTTGTTTATTTCTTATTTTGGCAGAAGCCTTGAGCTTCAATTTGATTCATCCATTTATTTTCCACTCTATAGGAAGAGGGGAAGGATCGAACCTACTTATACATTTAAATGTTAATTACCCAAATACACAATACTTCTTTAGAATAGCATCATAGCAATTATATGACCAAGGTAGGGAGAATATAGATTACAGTGTCTAGAACTGCATGTTGGTTTGGCGCCAATGTTAGTGACCAACACAAAAGGGGGGAATAGCAAAGAGATAATAAACAATTGCGCACGCAACACTTTTGTCCATCAAGCAGAGACTTGGCAGTTGAGTTTTACAAAACTGTTTTAACTGGGAATTTCTCGAGATGTTAGAAAACTATCCAGATTTGTAATAGAAAAGGCACAGCAGGACCTTGCAGATTTCCCGGACCCTTAATGGGCAATCTTCAATAATATCCCAAGAATGAGGAATGAATGAACTACAGGATTCTTTTTTGAGCTGTAGCCATATATTCGCCTTCAAGTACTAATAGCTCAACCAGTGATATAAGGAATAGGTTTGTTACACACCAGATCGAGTGGCTTTCTCGAAAAAAAAAATGCGCAAGAATATTGAAGAAAAAGACTACCGGCGAATTGGTTTGGTATAATAAGCAAAACTTATTCCTGGCAAAAATTTCGTATTAGCTTTACCTGACCGCATGGTTTGGAAATCTATTTGTCCTTGGTGTTAGTGTTCAACGGAATATGAATGTTTTGTAAAATATTTTACCACAAGGATCCAAAACTCGTCTTTCTTCATTTGCACTCGCGTTGTCATTTGAGCCCAAAGCTAGTGGTTCTCCCCTAAATGCGCTACTCCACCAAGTCTTGGAAGAATTAGAGTCCTTTTAAGAGGGCAAGTATTATTTGGAGAAAATGTGCAGTGCAATGTGACCTGTGAAATGCGGACACGGACACGCCAACGCCAACATGTGATTTTCCAACAAAATAGGACATATGAATGCCAATTAGAATTCTTTAGAGTTTTATATTATATCATTATATTATTCTTTTTTTTTTTTTAAATAAAACCATTATTTTTAACTTTGATTTTTAGAAGTGAAATCTTCTGAATTAGAGAAATGGTTATTTGAAGTATTAAATAACTTCGAATTAAACTATGGCCCTGTTTAAGCCACCTTTTTCTTCCCTAAAAATGAAAAATATGATCATTTTCCATCAAAACAAACCATCAATTTTGAATTTCTATTTCTTGTGTGGGACCCAATAACGACTATATTTTTCATTCTCATTCTAAAAAAAGGTAGCTCAAATGGGGCCTATATATTACAACTACAAGAGGAAGAAAAATGCAAATTACTATATAACAAATTCAACATGAAGTTAGTAAAAATTTTACTCCCATTATTTTCATTTTTTGCATAAATGTTTTAACAACTAAAATTAAGGACAACTTGGCACTAAGCGAGCAACAATCTTAAAGGCTGTGAGAAAACCTAAAGGCTGGTTTTAGGCATCTTAAAGAAGTGTTTAAAATCTTCATACAGGGTGGGGAACTTTATGGGGTGGGTTTGGATGGGGGGTCATGTTGGTTACTGTTATGAGGCCTGATACTATTATATGTCTTGCGGAATACGTGAATAATGACAACATCTCTAGGGAATGAGTGATAGGCCCCAAGCTATTCATTCATACTTGTTATGTTATATTCTAGAGTATTCCAATGTCAGTTAGGGGTAGTTTGGGGGAATAAAAGAAGAAAATAGTAGTATAAATGGAATAGGGGAGGGAGCAAATGGGATATGAAAAATAGTGTAATTGGCTGAGCCAAGTAGGAGAGATCTAAGTCTCTCAAAAGCTTAGAACCTATCTTTCATTTTCATTGTAATTTCGTCATTAATNGTAGTATAAATGGAATAGGGGAGGGAGCAAATGGGATATGAAAAATAGTGTAATTGGCTGAGCCAAGTAGGAGAGATCTAAGCCTCTCGAAAGCTTAGAACCTATCTTTCATTTTCATTGTAATTCCGTCATTAATTCAATATCAATTCTCAGTTGTTGTTTTCATATAATTGGGGTATCAGAGCACTTAATTATGGGGTAGACGGAAACCAAATTCAGCAAGAAAGTGGAGAAGAAATGGAGCTCGTTATTCAATTGATTTGATCAGATGATGATGCGACATATAGGAGGAGATGGAGCAAGGGATTCTGGACTGGATTCACACGGCCGGCCAAAAACAACAATTTTCTATGGAGAAAACATGGATCGATGGGTGTCGAAGGCGGAGAAGATTTTATCCAGAAATCAATTATCGAAGGCAAAGAAAATCGAGGCGGCAAGAGCCTATTTTCACTGGAGAACATGGAATTAGTTTCAGGAGGTAGATCAACTACAACCGGTGCGAACATGGGATGAATTGAAGGGCTTGATGTTGGCTCGATTTTGCATAAATAAGCTCTCTGGTGAAGAAGGATTGTTGTTGGAGGAGAAGAAATCCACTGTGAAGGAGCAAAGGGGGAAAGAGAACAAAGAGGCGAAAGAAGCTTCGGCCATCATCTCTAAAATTTCCCCAAAAGTGGAGGAAACTGGAGTAACTGGCCGCATCACGCACCACCGGGAGGAGCCGGGCAGGAAGGAAAAGAAGGTCGCAGTCACTTCGCCAAAGCCCACCATTAATTTAGAAATCCCACCGAAAATTGAAAAAATCAAACGGAGCAAAGCCAGACAGAGTCGCAGGGAGGAATTAGAGAAGTATGGTAATTTTGTTAATGGGTTGAAGTCTATGATATGGGCTGAGGGTAAGATGTTAAAGCTTTACGGGCTGGGCCATATTTTGGAGTGGGCCAAAAAAGTGAAACAAAGAAATGAGTTTATAAATCAAGCCCCAGCAAATTATAGCCCAACTGGGAATAAAATTAAGGCAAACAATCCAACCTACACCTCCAAGCCATATTGCCAGAAGTTTCCTCAAACCCACACGATTCATCGAAAGGTAGCCACATCCTCTTTAATCTATCCGACGACGGGGACTCAAGGTGCGACACCCTTCAAAAAGATGATAGATTTAGAGTCACATGTGCAAAGGGATAAGGGATTGGGTTATCGTTGTGATAAGAAGGGCAATCCAGGTCATATACCTCGAAATAAGGAGCCGCAAATCTTATTGGTTCAGGAGGGTGACAAGGATGATCAATTAGATGGGTCAGAAGAGGGAGAAGATCACGAACTAGGGGAGTTGATCGAGCTGTCACTTAATTTCGCGGTGGGTCTCACCACACCAAAAACCATGAAAAATAGGGGCTCAATTTTGGGACAGTCCATAATAGTCTTGATTGATTGCGGAGCTACATCTAACCTCATTTCAGCGGAGTGGGATGGTCAATTGGAGCAGCAGACCACATACACGAGATACGAGGTTCCTATCACTTCAGTTCATTTTCTGGAAGGGCCTCAAAGAGGTACGACCGGTTATGGAATTTGTATGAATAACATTTTGATGATAGGCAGACGACTGGCTACACTAACTAACAAATACAGCGAGATCACTACAAACATGGTTCAGTTATATGGAATCTCGAATTTCGAAGTTGAACCAACAAGGTGGATTTCGGGGCGGCGGGTAATGATAGGCCCCAAGTTATTCGTTCATGCTTGTTATGTCATATTCTAGAGTATTCCAATGTCAGTTAGTTGTTAGGGGTAGTTTAGGGAAATAAAAGAAAAAAATAGTAGTATAAATGGAATAGGGGAGGGAGCAAATGGGATATGAAAAATAGTGTAATTGGCTGAGCCAAGTAGGAGAGATCTAAGTCTCTCAAAAGCTTAGAACCTATCTTTCATTTTCATTGTAATTTCGTCATTAATNCCACAGGTGGAGGTGGAAAAGGGTAAAACTAAATTCTGTTGGAGGGAATATTAGTATAAATGTAATAGGAGGGTGAGGTAAATAGATAGGCAAATATTGGGTAGATTGGCATAGCCAAAGTGGGAGAGATCTAAGCCTCTCGAAAGCTTAGAACTATCTTTCATTTTCATTGTAATTCAGTCATTAATTCAGTACCAATTCTCAGTTCTTATTTTCATATAATTGGGTACCTATCAATGAGCTAGTGAGACAAACACTTCAAGAGCCTAGTGTAGTAACTCACATAAAATGGGTAAACATTTCAGTCTTGTGGCGAAGGTTCTTTGGCTTATAATATGCAATTATGGGGCGATGCCACTGAGTGAGCAAATTGAGGTAAGATTTTGACGGGTGAGGATATTGCCTATGGTGTATTGGGGATGAATATGCTACAATGGCACTTCAAACCTGCCTTGGACTAATATGTGGCCCTACTCAGGCGTCGCACAAACAAGAAGGGCTTGAGGAGTCACAAATACAAAAATTGTGTTGTGGGCATGCAATCTGTTGGAGGGAATATTAGTATAAATGTAATAGGAGGGTGAGGTAAATAGATAGGCAAATATTGGGTAGATTGGCATAGCCAAAGTGGGAGAGATCTAAGCCTCTCGAAAGCTTAGAACCTATCTTTCATTTTCATTGTAATTCAGTCATTAATTCAATACAAATTCTCAGTTCTTATTTTCATATAATTGGGTACCTATCAATGAGCTAGTGAGACAAACACTCCAAGAGCCTAGTGTAGTAACTCACATAAAATGGGTAAACATTTCAGTCTTGTGGCGAAGGTTCTTTGGCTTATAATATGCAGTTATGGGGCGATGCCACACAGTGAGCAAATTGAGGTAAGATTTTGACGGGTGAGGATATTGCCTATGGTGTATTGGGGATGAATATGCTACGATGGCACTTCAAACCTGCCTTGGACTAATATGTGGCCCTACTCAGGCGTCGCACAAACAAGAAGGGCTTGAGGAGTCACAAATACAAAAATTGTGTTGTGGGCATGCAATAGAGACCCTCAATGCTTGAGACGCATTACAACGTGGGAGGTGGAACCTTTACAAACATGAGCATTATGATTGGGATAGAGTTATGGCATCAACCGTGTATGCGGCGTTCATACTAGTAAGTTTTGTGGGCTCAAATATACAACAGGTCATCATTAGGACTCAAGAAGGGAGACAGGCTCTCCTTAAGCTAGGAAGATGGGGCTGCAAGAGTGATAAATGGTCTTCTGTAAGATTGGAAAGAGTTGGCCCATGACACACAGGCATGGCACTTTAAATGGTTTAACAAGGAACCTATTAGTGTGAAAAATATTTAGCAAACCACAAAAAAACTTGTATAACGGCAAATAACATACTATTACACTATACCTCACTAGAACTTGTTTCCTAACCCCAAATTCAAAAAAATAAAACACAACAAAATAAAAGGGAAGAAGCTCTCCTCTTTGATGAGAATATCCAGATAAACTGGGCATTGTTAATGCAAGGTCTAACTAAAATGGAAAAAATTGTTTTGTGCTGCAATTTTAGGCTTCTCTGATTACATTTGGGCCCTGTTTGAGCCACATTTTTCTTCCCTAAAAATGAAAAATATGATTGTTATTCATCACATCAAACCATCAATTTTGAATTTCTATCTCGTGTGGGGCCCAATAACGACTATATTTTTCATTCTCATTCTAGAAAAAAGGTGGCTCAAACGGGGCCTTGATGTCTATACATTACATGGCAAAACTTCTGGTAATGTTCATTTAAGAGAGAGCTGGGCAGAAAATATACTTACAGTAGGAGCATCGGACATTGAATAGCCACATGGACTAACCAAAAGGACAACGCCGGAGACATCAGAAAGATTACTAAGAACAATAACAAATTCAACTGATGAGGCACTGGATGGAGCTTTCCAATATGACTCTTGTGATCCAGAATCCAAGGGAGCAAGCAACGAAAACAATGGCGCTGATCCTGCTGCTGTCTCAACCTAGATAACATAAAGGCACATATTCAACCATCCTATCCAAATCATGCCTGGTCCTGATGCAGGACAGAAATTCCATTTTGACTAAAAGAAGTTACTTTCATGCTACACTAATCCCACTTCATTTGAAACTATCTTACTAGTTCTTTTCATAGTCTGTTTAGGAGTTACTTAACTAATTTGTTTTTCCTAGTTGTTTTAGGTTATATTATTACTTTATGACCTTTTCATGTATTAGGAACAGACTCGTGTTTCCATTAGAACTAAAATTACTTTGGCAGAGAAACTTCCAATTTTCTGAGCCATGAAACAAAATGCCCCTTCTCACGATTTTGCATGGATCACAAGTGCAACTCAATTTATTATTCAATCTTAAAAGTATATTTCTACCCTTTACTTTGCTCTTACATCACGTTCTCTTTTGTTGTAATCAAATAAATGGAATTTTCTAACTATTTGACATTAGAAAAAAGAAAAGACTCTAAGAATAACAATGTAACTGTTTGATCACTGTTGGACAAAATCATCATAATATCAAGCGATAATCTACCTTGTCTTAAGGTGAAGAAAGAGAATTATAATTCTAAATCTAAAAGGCAAAAAACAGTAAGCTGAGAGATGATTGTAGACTACTAATCCAGAATACTTGATGAGGAAAATGACATGCTGAATACCTTAAATCCATAATGTAAAAAACGGGTATACTGCTCTATTTAACTACTTGGTTTTGTGTTCAACTATGAAAGCAACTACTTAGTTCAAACGAAACCAAAATTTCTTCACTATTAAGGAAATAACAGAATTAGAGACAAAAATCAAACTGGGGCAATGAAAGTTCAGTACATTTTAAATGATGAGATGCATACAAAAATGTGATTGGATAAAATCAGAAAATATTCAGAGCAATACCGGGTGTAAAAAGCTAGCCAATGGAAACTCTGCAAGGGATTCCTCTCCATTCATCAAGTTGTGTAAGACCTTAGTGGTTCCCTGACTGTTTAGATTTCTTTCAGGAAGAAATTTTCTCGAGGACAATCCCATGACATGGTTCAGGGCGTCCTGTGCAGCAGCACCTGCCCGTGTTGTTCTTCGTTGGCTAATTAAGACCCTAACATAATCCAAAATCAATGCATCAAGCACAATTTCATGGCAACAATGTTTACATATAACCCCATCAAGTGCCGCCGACCGATTTGAAGATGCATCACTTGAATATCCATGAACTGATCCTCCATGGCTACTTGTGCCATTGTAACTTGGAATCTGCCTTGTGTTGGAAGTTGTTAGCAGAAGAGCTCCTTTTCCAGCACAACAAACTTTACAAACCTTTCTTCCACAATCAGAACACAAAAATATAGATTTTGAAGTCGTGGAAGACGATATAGAGGATGTATGTTCCCCCAACCTAGTTTCAGCACAAACCTGACACATGCCACCATAACATCTCTCTTCAATGCCTGTAATATTCCAGAAATCTATAGAACTTTCATCAGCAATCTCAAGACCAATTGAAGCAGTAATTTTGTCTTCAAGGTAAGCCTGCCCAAGCAACGCAAGAGTGCTCGCTACTCTACATAATCTTCCAAGGTAAGATTCCTCAAGCAATAAATTTGGATTTATAGACGCAGGATCGATGCTTATTGACATGAGGGCTCTATCCCTACCGGCAGCAGACAGATTTAGCCGAAAACGTTCTATTTCAAGTTTCATAGCTTCCATGAAACCCAATTTTCTTTCCTGCTAATAAATTTGACACATAAAAGGAAAAAAGAAAGATTAAAATGCATAACAAAGTGCAACTGAAATACCACCAAACAATTGAAACTTGAGAGCAAGTCAAGGGAAGAGTTCATGAGAAGCTTAGCTTGTCAGGCTTCCATAAGATGTTCAAATATGCCTAATTCTTGAAATAGGATATTCATTTCAATCATAATAATTGATGATTACAGAGAGATAATACTGGGGAAATGACCAACCACAAGCCAGTCGAACCCATTTTGGTGTTGGGAGGTTCCATATCTTAATCTATATCTTCCATACTTTTTCATCTATAAGCACTTGTCGAATAACCAAACAGTCCAAGTGTAACACTTGATAAAGTTACCTTTTTGTTTTACTGTAACAGAAAGGAGAATAAGCAAGAAACTTAGGTACTGGAATAAGGAACCATCTGAAGTCTGAGCAAATCAAAGCAAAATGTCGTGGTATCTAGATTATAATTTTAGAAAGGGAAAATACCCTAATGCTAACTTCTTATTGATATACCACAATAAGTCACTTCAGTCTTCAACTGAAAATTATATAAACCCTTTCTCGTTTTGGTCATAACTACACTATGTCAACAGCACTCTTTCAGTGTCTAATATCTATGAAACATAATAAAATTGATTAGAACACCAAGACATGTTCATGTCACAAGATTCTCAAAGAACAACAAAAACTTGACGGTACAAGGGGATAAGCAGGTGGTAATTAGACATATTTTACCAATAATCAGCATAGAAATATACCATATGAGGTCCTACAATGAGTTGGAAACATTTTATATACTCTTGAACACCGCTGTGCAATGGTCCATGAGATGGAATTATCTTGGAATCTTTATTTCCATGGACTACTGGCGGTGTGGCAGCATCATCCAAGAAGTCAAGCAAGTCACTTCCCTCATGCACAAGGGTTCCTGTCACTGATTCAGAAATTGATTCTGGAATTCTTTCTCCTGTTAAAAGGTCCACTAAATTGGAAGATGAATCTACTTGAACTGGAGGTGGCTTATTATTTATCATAGCTCCAGCGAAGGGGTTGGTATCTGTCCCAGAAAGAAAAGGGTTGATTTCCTTCTGGTTAATATTGTTGCATTCACTTGACCTATCAGTGGAGCCTTGACAGGAAAAAATGGATCTCCATGGAAGAGGCACTCCAAGGATCTCTACCTGCATATTTTCAACCAACAAACATTAAATTGTAGTTCCTACGGATGGCTAAGAGCCAATATTCAGAGCAAACAACGGCAAACTTAGCAAAATATCATTCATTTGTTCAATTGCTACTTTTTCCTGATGAGATGGACTTTTGGTTCATTGTGATGTTGGCATAGGCAGATCTACAGAGACGGCCAAAAACAATGCAAGTTGATGCAAATAAATGCAGGTAGGCAATACATACATGCATAAACAACTCTGGGTTAGCATTTGGAGGATAAAGGTACACAGTTACAACTGCAGAAGTAATTTTTGAGCTAAAGCAAACCAATGACATAATGCTTGGACATATGCTTTTATTGCCATGAGTCATAATGTAATCACAGTACAGGAGATACTTAAAGTAGTCAAGCTTGTCTGGTATTAACAGAACCCTATGATGATCTGGGAAGACAGATTTAGCACAACCGATCAGAAGATATGAGATATGATAGAAAAATGATCTGGTGATATTTTCAGGGAAGCAGATGATGTTAAAGCTAAACTGATAATATAGTCAGATCTTTAGTTTCTTCCTTGAGCAAGAAAGAGATGGGCAGGAAATAATGTTTAATTTGATTTGTACCTCACCAAGTGTCATTGGGCCTTGTCCAGCCACAGCAGGATAAAATGTAAGTGCAACAACACGAGTTAGGAAGTCCAATTCTCCTTCCAGTTCTTCAAAATCATACAATAGGGAAGGGCTAGAAATTTCTTGTGCATGTAAACGTGCACCTGCACCAGTAACAGCCATATCCTCCGCACTAACTGCTCCTGATAATGGTATCAGAATGTTTGTCCCATTTGAACATCGAGGTATAGAAGCTCCCTGTAAAGAAAGTCAATATCAAACTAGAAACAATAAGGTTGAAACACCGCTAACTATGTTACAGAACACAATAGTTAATGAACATTACATTCTTCTGACTGCACAAGGCAATACAAAGATTTATAAGGGTAAGGCTGCTTATTTCAGAAGAGTTGAAACTTGAAACAGACTAGTTCGCAACAATACTATTTTGTTCACTATTAGGTTCTAATACCAGGAACTATTTCCTTACTAAAGGAAACCCAGGAAAGAAGTTTTAGACAACTCAAATAATAACAATAGTAAAATATCCAACAAAGTATGTATACGAGTAGGAAATTATTGAAGATTCGAAAACAAGAAACAAAACAAATTTTCCTGCATTCTTATTCCTGGATTTCCCTCCTAAATATAGAGGCATATAGGGCTCCTTCAGTTGGAGAAAGTATTACACAACGATAGGTGCAAAGGTGTTATTTTCAGCAAAATACAGCATCCAGAAAGTTTATCTTTTACCAGTACTACAAAAGTTATCTTTAATCAAAAGTTATCTTTAATCTTCCAGCCTCCAGAATTAACAGCGGGGAGAGGGATTAGGGAAAGCAATAAAATTCATCTTTTTTGGCAGAAACCCTTCACCACCGAGAACTCCAGAGAAGACATGGAAGAATTGGCATTGCCCTCCTAAGAAGTTCCAGTAAGAACACTTATATTGTTCAATTACTGTGGCCAATAAAAAATTCCTCCATAATGAGTAGGCTTGCATCATTTTAAAAATATTGTTTGGAAACATACTAAGAATCCATAAATGTTCTCAAGTCAAACAATTTGCTCCCCTCCCCCCAGACCACCAAAAACAAAAAGGCCAAAAATGGTGAAACTACGACAGAGAAAAGATTTTGTCATAACATTCAGAAACCTTCTATATTTAAATACACTTTATCTAAAAGTTTGGATGGACTTGTTACTTTTGGAATACCATCACTGTAACTATTTCAATTGAAGGTTCAAGATCGCATATGCATTCATACGCAAGAGCACCTCTTGTTCATACACATTTCTTGGCTGGCCCTCTTGGCTCTATATAAATACTTTACCTCTCTTTGATCTTTTTGCCGATTACTTCCCCACTAAGTCATACACAAAATTTAATGTATTGAATATTGAGTCTTCTCGGTCCACTTGGCTCTTAATTTCAATATATGCAAACACATATACTTGCACACAACCATACATGCATACACGATCAATTTCTTTTAGTTATCACTGTCAATCCACTTCATAGAATAAGGGGGTAAAAAGAGAGCAAAAGGAGAGCAACAAAAAATTGAAGCGACTAATAACAGGTTTTCCCTCGTAAGTTACGGCAGGAAACAAGTTCGTTGGCAAACATGAGAAAATTAAATTTAGCACAACAGCTAAATCGTAAACTTCTGTTAAAGTATGCAATTATACAAAGACTACTTTGCACATATACAAATAAAAATAAAAAGAAGCTTGAAGTGAAAAAGGTCAAACATATTTGAGAAGATCAGTATCTGTAAGAAATACCAGACCTCAAGAACAAGTCTAAGTCCATCCAGATAGCGTCCAGTTCTCACATCAACTGTTGATGGAAAAGTAGAATCATCAGCACCATGTACAACAGTGAGAAGAAGCTGACAAACATGGCAAGGCTCCCCAAGATAAATAAAGATTTCAACCACATCTGCAGCCTGTGCAGAAACCTGTTTGAATGATATATAATTAAAAACAAGTTTAAACTCTTTGAGAATTGTAGGTTAAAAGTTATTCCAGAGAAGAGTTTCTAACAAAATTTACAGTGGAAAAGCATTTCTAATTGAAATAACCAGGGCTTCATGACACCAAAACATAAATTCGGTACCCATATAAGATCTTTTCTTTTGAAACTGAGAAGACTGTCTCCTCCATCAGAAGATGGAGACACGCAGGAAACTGGCTTTAGAGAACACCCAAATGGTCGAGACGGTACCTGTCATCATCAGCATGAATCATGAGTTACTTCTAGTTGCAGAATGAAATTGATAACATTTTGCAGAATGCTGTATGACTGAAGATGGAAATCTGCAGAAACTAGAAAAAGAATATCTCAAACTAAAGTGACAGCTCAGATTAGAAAGCTTTGAAAGGGATTTGCAAGTTAACCTGTTATTTTTTTTCCTCGTTAAGTTTCCCAACAAGACCTCACTAACCACCTTCCTTCTACAACCTTATTTACAGGAAGTTAAATTTCATTGGTAATGGACATCAAGACATTACAAATACAACTTGAGAACTATTTTAGATGCATCTCTGGACATCTTTTGTGAAGCTCAAACATCACAGTCATATCACAGAAATAAACTCCAAGCTGACTAATATTAGGTTGAGACCCCAGCCACCAAAGACAGTCAAATGAATAAATCAAAATTACATTTCATGATTCAATTGAAAGATGATATCTTATCAAAAAAATTGAAAGATGATATAACAGTCCAAATACTGTTTTTCAAAGGCTTAACAAGTAGAATTTAAAATAGTGGCAAGACTTGAAAAGGAAAAAAAAATAAAAAAATAAAAATTTCTTTTCACGCATACCATATTGATATTGAGAATGACCATCTCATCTAAAAGCTCCAGCTATTATATATTTCAGTAGAACTAATATTAAGCCATGTATATTTCATACTTGCATATTTTAAAATACCATGCATTCTACTCGTACCTACAACCACGATGAAAAATTAACTAAAGCATTTTATAATTTTTTGGTGCGCTCAACAAGAAGAGGAACACGTTACAAGATAATAAAAACAGATAGAAGATATTCACTCAGTTCAGTGAAAGATCATTATGAAGTCATTACCAGGACCTGGTGAGAAATATAAAAACTAAAATTAATTACAAAGGATAACCTAGAAAAACTTGTTAACTTAATGAAAAATACAAAAAATGTAAAAGTTCAAGAAACAGAAACTAATGCATCACTGTTCAGAGTTTAGATGACTGAATTGAGGATTAAAAAGAGGGGGAAGGACTACTGTACTAAAACTAAAATTTTGGAATGCCAAGAACCTATGATACTCGGACTCATGGTAGGTTATTAGGTACAAGTATCTAACTGTCAAATCTTTGATTATCCAAACTTTGGACACGGGTACATAGGTATGTCTTTCAAACTTCAATTTTTTTTACTAATCCAAGATGTCATTTTAAATAGGGCAAAATCAATTGTTCAAAAAGATGAAAATGAGAATTGAATAAGGGGTTAAGACGAATAAAATAGAATTTTAAAGTTTAGTTTTCAATTATGAGAAGTTGATTAATAAATGTTATATAAAATAGAAAATGAGGGACTTGATTGCAATTTGAACTTAGTGGAACAATAAGTGGTACTATATAGAGCTCATTTTTATTTTATACAAAGAAAACTCTGAACTATCGATATAGAGAGGGAAAGAAAAAAGAAAAAGTAGGAAAACCTAACGCCACAGCCTTCCTTTGCCCTCTCAATGACACCTCTAGGTTTATAGAGCGTAGAAATGGGAAACAAGAGAAAGGAAAGAAAAGGGAAAGAATAAAAAAGGAAAGAAGCAGAAATGGCAAAATATCCGGTTGAAACTTGGAGGATCTGACACATCCATATCGTGTCGACACAGGTATTTTGTGTGTTTCAAAGAGTCCAAGAATCAAAGCCAAGAACTACCTGACTCATGGATAAAAGATTTAAACCACAATGAAAAATTAATTGCTTAATTTTAGTAATCACATACACATAAAGGATTGATCATAGATGAAGGAAGATGCTTGAAGAGCCTTAGTCCAAGAAACATCTCTAATTGCTTTTGACGAGTGCTATCCACAATCGCATTCTTATATCTTCTTTGCAGAGTGATTTTCATATTCTGTGCAGCAGAAAACTGCTTAAACTTTCCACCTTCCTCATTAAAAATGCTAAGAATTTGACTGTGCATAGCTTTGGAACCAGTATATAATGTTGCATGAATATCACCAGCGACTAAGAAAAGATCAGCTAATTGAGATATTGGAAACAAGATTGTTGATCTCTTAAACTCCTCAAATGACATGTCAAACCTCTTCCAAGGTTTGTCTGGACAAGGATGATTCCATGTTGTGGTCTTAGTGTTGTGATCAATATAATATGTTTTCCCAGTCACAGCATCAGATCGTTTCTCCCAGCCAGGTGGCAACGGAGCAACATATCCAACATTGTTACCAGTTGACTGATAACCATATGCCCAATCGCTATCAAGAGATATGCCTAACCGTCTACATTGCTCCATAAAAACCTGAAGAGCGCCAAAGAAACTAGCAGCATTTGTTCTATCCAAAGAATCCGCACAATTGAAACGTATTACTCCATTTTGGTGTGATCTTAAGCAGAAGGCACCATCATACTCATCGTTGTAGATTATTTCACCTTTGCAATTATTAATCCGCTGACGAGTGGGCAGATAATCCCCCTCAGATATGTCTATAGAAATTGTGGGCGCTTTTAGAAGATACCAAAGTCCTTCAATTGTTTGCTGTTCTCCTTTCAATTTTATACTGGCATGCCAATCATAATTTATCAAGTGCATTCGAGTATAAGGAAGTTTTCCAGTAGAACGAACATAGTTTAATGATTCCTCAAAATGCTCGACTAAAATAGATTCTGATTTCCCTTCACCATTTCTCAGCAAGTTGACACATACAATGGGAACCAAAGCACTTTTCCTCTGATTCCCACCAAGATCCACATCAAGGTTTCTTGCATCATATCTCTTGGTTAACCTCTGATAGTATTGGGCACTTCCTTTATAAGGATCCCGATCAGAAACATATATTTCTGCTTCTGCAGCTGTTATCTTTAGCTCTGCACCCCACCAGATAGGAATTGTGCCTCTTCGCCAAATGTACGTGTTGAAAGGTACACTTGTACCGTCTCTTCTGGGAGCCCACACAAGTTGCTCACACTCAACTTCATTGCCTGTCCATTAAACAGGATAGAGATGTAGAAGGGAAAAAGACCAAAAAAAAAAAAAATTATATCAATGATGGGTGGCAGTGAATTTATTTCTACAAAAATAGGATATAATAAATGGACAAATCTGGAAATGGAAATAGGGCCAGCTACGTCGGTAAGGAAAAGAAACTATAACAACATCTTAACTGATAAAAAAGTAATACTCAAAATTGATGCACTAGCTCAAGTATTGAATTAGACGTGTTGTAAAAAATTAATATGGGTGGAAAACTTAAAGGTCATTTTTTTACAAGAAACAGGAAATTTTTATTGAAACATATAAACAGTACAGCTATGAGGACAAGATGTCCTCTAAATACTCGACCCAATCACAGAAATTTACACCATATTACACCATCTATCTATCTAAAATGATCAAAAGTGAGATCCCATATGCAATCCTATTCCACATGCAAAGTCAGATCAAGTATGCAATCCTTGATCTCTTTATCAATAGACATCCAAAGTGAGATCCCATATGCAATCCTATTCCACATAAACCCAAAGCCCATAATAACCAATTGAATATACTAGCATTCCTTTCCAGCCATAAAACCCAAAAGATAGCTAAACCCCAGACTTCCAGATACTTTATCTTTTCCTTGACGAACCAAAACCACCGCAGTACTATAACACCAAGGAGAAAATGCTCTAAGAGTCACCGAATCAATTCCATATTCCAATAGAAGCTTGCATCAAAACCATGAGCACAACTACAATGTAATAAAATCAATCAATTGATTATGGCATAAAACACATCATGAAAGAGACAAAAATATAAGGTCTCTTCTTTGTATACCTTGGTTTTTGCAACGAACGCATCTCATAGTCTTTATTACTAGGTGGTCTCTAGAACTTCACTCCTCTCGAGTTCGAAATTGCCTTCTTGATTATTGTTTAGCAGCTTAGACTAGTTTGGCTCACAGAAGAAAGGTGACTCGACTTCACAGCGACACCACAACCCTTATAGTGGAGGAAACTTTATTTAGAAATGGCAGATGTTCCTTAACAAGAACCTGAACATCAGCCTGAACCTTAACTTGAACAAATTCAACACTGAGATAGCCAAAAAATATATTCTCTCTTTCAACAAATTCGTAGTAATAGAATCTTCCCTGCACTCCACCTTAAAATTTTGATAATAATCCAGTTCTAGCCACAGACCTTCATGATATTGTTAGTAAATTGCACAGAAAATGCATTCTTGGTAACAGTAATCTTGGTCTTTATCTCATAAATTTGGGCAGCATCCCTAACATTGAATATGATAGTCTAGTTGCCTGCCAGATATCCTTGGTCGTTGTCAAGATCACGCACATTCCATTAGTTCCATTGAATTTCACAATCAAGACATAATCATTGACTCCTCTTCATGCCAAATGCCAATATTTTGGATCATACTTGATTGGAACAGCTCCAAATCTTTAATCAAATTACTTATTTTTTTATTTTCCCTCCGAAATGATTGCATGAATTGAGGTCACGCCAAGTAATTTAGCCATTGAGTTCAAAGGAGCACAATTTGGTGAATGGGAGACTTATGAATTGTCAGACGCATTGGAGTGTGAGCAATAATTGTGGATTGAGGGAACAAAAATGTGTCATGCAGTTTGAGATTCAGAGAGAAAAAAGGCAAAACTCTGCCACCGACAATGAAGGTCGTGCTTGCATGATACCACGAAACAAATTATAATTCTACAATACAACATGTCCAACCTTCATAACTACCTAACACTGGTCTGTGAAACATGGATTAGATAAATGAAGGAGAAAAATACTGAATTGGAAATCAATCACAGATCTTTCGATTGATTTAAATTACTTCAGATTTACGAGAATTTGCCCCCCATACCCCGATCATTTAGCTATTAATCTTATCCACAAGAAATAAAGGACTGCTCAAATCTTCTATTCTTCGATTCCAGTACTGAAGCTAAGCTTCTGTCAAAGAAATATATCATGATGGGGGTCACTTACCTAGCCCAACGAAGTGCTAGTTCACTAAGAATTTAGAACTGCAAGGTTTGTGGTTAGAGGTGGTTTCTGGGTTAGTTTGTGGGAATTGCTATAGAAATTTAGTTTGCTCGTTTTACAGTTGATGTTAATCAAGGAATGATAGCATTTCTAGGTTTGTTCGTTTGTTTTCTGGTTGATGTCCAAGCATCCGAGTTGATCTGATCATTTAGAGTCATGGAAACTTCTTTCCGATTGAGCTAGGAAAACCAGAAGAACTATCACCTTTAAAGTTCACATTGACGGAAAAGCATTCTATTTTCATATTAAGTTAGCAGTTCCCAACAGTGTTCAAAACGAAGTTTGCCAAAGATTTTTCATTGCTACTCAGCATCGCCACCTTTATATGGCAAGTCACATGCTGTTTGGCATTCCATCACACTTCGTAGAAGTAAAAATTCAGAAAATACACAGCATTTTAGAAATTTTGCCATCAAAATCAAAAGCCAACTATAGATAGCAAGTACAATAAGGGATGTGCTTCATGTGAATTCTCCAACATCATACAGAGAAATTGAACTTTACAAACAAATAAGATAAAGAAATGCAATCAGATATTAAAACACCTGTGCTATAACACGAGTTTAAACCCCTTGCTAAGTACCGAGTACCAGGATGCAGCCTACTACGCCGAGCAATTAGTGCAACAATCCCTTCTTGTTGACCTCGGCTTCCAAAAGTTCGATATTCTGCAAACCCCTGTACATTTGCATTAATTAAGTGAGTATTTCATTGCATATTTTAACAAGTATCTATAGAGGGCAACAGTTCTGGTTCACAAAATTTTAAAACCTTATTAAGAGATCTATCAAACATAAATCATGTATACCACATACAAGAAGATATAAAGTAACTATTAGGGAATTTTTATGGAAGAAAGAGAAACCAACGAATATGTCCTTAGGGCTGTTTGTTTCATGGGATTGGTGGGGAGTTTTTAATTTGAATTAACTCAGCCTTTTTTTTTTTTTTTTNCATATTGATATGAAGCATTTGAGCATTAAGAGCATGTTTAGTTGTGTGCTTTAAAAGTCAATGTACTTTTAAGATACTTACTTTTCTAACCATGATTTTCAAGTTACTTTTTTGTTAGCTCAGAGAGCCAAGTGTCGCCCGACTAATCCTGAGGAGTGGCAGCATTCCCCTCTGATTCACCTTCCGGGTAGTTCCAAATGTGATTATAGCTTATACGAACTTGGGTCAGACAATTAATCGGTTGTTGTACGGTTGACCACGTGATTCCAATGAAGGTTAAGTTTGTTTATCCAAGAAGTGGAGGAATTGAAATTAAAGATGACACTACCACTTTACCCATTTTGGTTACAATTCAACGTTTCGAGTGACATCTCCCTCATTTTTTTTCAAAGTGAATTGGGCATAAAAAGGTTGGGCCACGGGATTGACTTTTCAAACAAATTTTGATTTATAAAAAAAAAAAACAATTAGACAACCAAGGCAGGATTGGGATTCCCCATCCCCCGCCCTGGGGCAGACATTTTTGCCCCGAAACCTCTCCACCGCCCCAATTAAGCAGGCATCCCCTCCCCGAACGGGCATGCAGGACTCAATTTTTCGGTTCAAATTGCCATCCCTACCCCTTCCCTGTACCTCCACTATCATGTGCATAAACTCTATACCGACAGCCACATACCACCTCTTTCCACCAATCTCAATGACTGCCCGCTCCTTTTCCCCACTATAATTGCACCAAAATACATGTTTTTGAATTTGGGTGAATTCTGCAGATCTTGCTTGCAATCTTATTCCCTTCCACTTTGGATTTGATTGGGTTCTCGGTGAGTTGCCATTGTAACTGCCAATGATGAGCAGCATTGTTGCTTTATAGGTGCCCGTGTTTTTTTTTTTTTAGGAGAATGGTGGGTTGGTGGGATGAAGGCTGGCGATGAATGTAGCTGGGGGCAAACTGTGAGCAGGTGAGGTGAGATGGGGAGGGAAGATGAGTGAAGAGAAAATGTTGAAATGGAAGTTCTGCAACTTTAACTCGAGATTAATGTTTGACAAACCAAACACAAGACAGCAATTAGTTAAAACTTACCAAGGTGAAGATTACTGGGTTGTTACTTAATCCTTTTGATGTTTTATCCCATCCCAACCCATTTAAGAACTAAATGAAACAAGCAAGAAATTAAAATGTATAACAACCCAGCAAGAATCCAGGCTGTTAATCAGTTGATTTTTTTTATCCCATCCCATCACATGTAAGAACTAAATGAAACCAGCACGAAATTAAAATGTATACAGAAATGGAAAAGGTGATTAAGAGACTATTTGACCGTCCAGACACTAAATTTCAAGCAAGCCTTCTAGAATGTAAGATTCTAGTGGAACATTTATGTGAATGATGGGAACTATCTTTAAATGCTTGTCTGATGAAAGTAGACATGACTTCTCCAAACGTTATGCTGCAGGAATTATGTTTCGACGTTCTAATTCATTGAATCCACACTCTCTTCAGCCGTGAACTATCAAATCCGTCTCCCTTCTATTTATTAATTTTCCCTCTTCCTAAGTTAAATTTTTGTTCCCTAAACTTACTGCAGCTAATAATCATGGCATTTTCCCTCATGCTTTGGTTGCTCTTCTTCAGATGTTTGGAGACATACTGTAAGCATGGATATTATTTGTTGACAGCTTGTAAAACTAGAATTTAGGATTACTGTAGTAAATAATGAGCTTTCTCAGCACTTGAAATAGATGACATGCTCAGAAATCAATAATTACAGGAAACCACTTTCGTTGTCAAAGAGACAATGGATGATTGATATTTCTTATCTATGTTCAGGAGAAACAAAATTTGACCCAAAATTGCTGATTATAAGTTAGGTCCAGGGAACCAATACCATTCTAGAATTAGGTAATATTGGAGTAGGAATCAACAAGACAAGTCGAGCCAAGCATTGTCGTGTTTTAGCCTAAGCTTAGCATAAATTCTGAAATGCACTGAATGAAGCACTGGCTAGAGCTGAAGGGGCAGACTAATTTGATCACCAAGCCAATTTGGCTCTAGCAATTATTATTTTTACTCTAACTTATGTCACACATAAACCCAGAATTTTTCATAACTCTAATACCAATACTAATTATAAAAGACAACTCTGATCAATAATATGACGTCTCGTCCTAACATGGGTTACCCTCCCTGAAGTGGTTCAATGGAACATGCCTAGGGCAGAGATAAGTAAATTTATCTAGCCCGAACGGTAAACACCTTAAGATAGGGCACCTTGTGGTTTAAACAGCTATATTTTCACAATGCTCCATCATTAGAAAAGAAAGAAAATATATGCATATAGGCAAACCCCACTATCAACTAAAACATCCATCTCGGGAGCTTACACAGAGGAAAAAATAGGGCTCAGATTTATTAATAATAATCTTATCAAATTAGATATATTGATATTTATTAAGATGAACTTAAAAAGAATAGTAAAAGTTAAAGTTTATATATATTTGCAAGCTTAGTTCAGTGGAGCCAGGTATCTATGATTTATATAGTTTATAAGAACAATCCTAAAATCAGTCAAGAGCTTGGATAGCACATAAAACAAGCGGGTCAAGCCAAGTTTAGATGGATCTTCCAACAAATTATAGCCCAGAACCAAGAAACGAATAGAATTATGACACTGCAAACACAAAAGAAATGCAAGCAACAGCTGCAATTCCTATCACAACTTATCTTTAACCTATAAGTTTTGAATAGCTTGCTATTGATCTATAAGATACAAAGATGACAGCAATCTAGAAAGTTCCTCAGGAGATTCAGGTGTTAAACTGATTTAGGCACAATTGAATTTATTTTCCACGTTCAGAAAAACCAAAGATTTCATTTTCACATCATCAACCAAATTATTTAGAAAGCTTTCCACAATATAACTGTACTCGGTCTTCTTGGCTTTAACAAAAACAAGGACAGGAAGGTGCTGATGCATGTATCAAAAAGTCGAAAACACTGTAGTATTACGTGAACTCCAAGCTTAAAACTTCCTATCACTCAGAAGATACAAAAGGAATTGAACAATTCAGAAGTCCATAGCCAAGTAAAAATTAACAGAAAACACCCAATGTTAGGCAGATGCCAACATTGGACTAAAACTTGGCAAGCAGAAAAAATATCATCTATTCATATAAGGATAAAACCCACGAACAAGAACTGTTCTAGGATGGGAACACTGATGTAAACCTAAAAAGGTTGCTTGTGAAGAAATTGTATTAAACCTAAAAGAATGTCTGGTAAGAATCAATGTGATGATACCAAGTGTAACTAGAACCTGAAGAAGAATGGCACAATGCTGTGGGAGCCCAATATTCTTGAAAGGAGTGGAGAACCACGTGTTCCACACAAATTCATCATCAGGGTTCTGCAAGGGCATGCGGCTTGGAAAAGGCCGAGTAATGTCCCTAGTTTCACAGAAATAATGCTTCCCATCAATGTCAAGCTCAGTCACGTCTTGAATATTCTTGATCTCGGTTTTACTTTGTGGTTGAGGATTTTGAAGCAACACTTTAATCCACTGGCTCTCAGTTACTGTGTACACACGCCCTCCAGCAGGCAAATGAGGTATGCTGGCAGTCAACTTTGTTGCTACAAGCAGCACAGAGAAGCTACCAAGGGTTGCATATCCCAATATAGCCTTTGCATAAGTTATACTCTTACAGAGCAATTTTGAGCCATTTGTGATAAAATCTAGAGCTTCATCTTGGGAGTTGAAAACATCATAATCATGCGTCGCATTATATTGAAGAGCCCCAGTTGTAGGATCAATATAGATCACCTGCGTGTCAGTCCTGGTGGACAAACTAACAATAATATATACTTCACTTGTGTCCAATGTGACAACAACAACCGACGTCTCCCTTAAACGACCAGCTGCATTAGGTAGCAAGCAAAGTTCAGGCATAGGCCACAAAGAAGGGATAAAATTCGGCAACCATATTTAGAAAGTAATGCAAAAACAAGAATCTGTCACAAACCATGTAAGCCTGGTTTTTAAATTAATTTCTAAGATGAGAAGAAAAAGAGAACCTTTCTCTTTGGAAAAATGCAAATTATATCAGCATACAAGGCAAAACTTTCTCACGAGATGGTTATGCATTCAGTATGACAGCATAAACGGCAAATTATTTACTTTATCTTCTCTGGATTATCAGGTGGTTCTACAAGCCCATTAAAGCAAATTTCTATCAAAAAAAAATACAACAATCAACCAATTTTAACCATGTATCAGGATGGCTTCAACATGATAGGTGCAAGATTGTTTAGGACGTCGTGTGGAAACACTCATGCTTGCTAGAATTGTCAACCCTAGTCTTATTCTTTTGGGAAAAAAAAATGTTGGAAGAAAATAAGGAATGAAGATAAAATGAGAGATATCAAAGAATTCATTTTATTAGAACCCGCAACATTTATCTAACAAGAAAGAAAGCTATTAAAATCCGCATGATATAGTAAATCACAGAAAAAGACTGCTACAATATGCACGTGAAGTATAACAAACTTCATGTTATCTCAATCTGATTTACTCAACAATACAAAAAAGATCACATCATTATGATATTACTAGCTATGTTTATAAGAAGCAATTTCTAGTACTATCTGCTCAAAAAGTATAACTGCTTTAACACTATGAGTCCTCCCGCAAAATTAAGCAGAAAAGAAAATATAAGCACTCCATCTTTCTAAGATGGACCAACATCCTTCAAAATACAAATTCCATTAACTTTTAAGTTCGTGAAGTTATCTGGACTTTAACTTCTAACAAGACAAGTAAACCAGCTAAATCAAATCTAATATTAATTGACACAAATTCTTGTGGGCTCACCAGGAGATTCCATGCTCTCAGACTCCTACACTGATGGTGGTGTTCTTGAGAGCCCAGCAATTTGAAATTCTGCGGAACGGAGGTAATGGTAAGTACAAATTTAGTTACCAAACAACTGAACAAGGTATATAGAATGGTTGAAATACAATTTATAACTTCATTCAAGTATTACATCTTTATGCTAATTGCTGAGTAACAAATAACCATTTATGAGACGTTTCAAACTTAGGCCTCACACAATGAATCAGACATAACTAGACAACCGAAAGCTTCTTTACATTTTTTGTCCATTAGTTGAATGCCGAAGAATTTTAATTTTTTTTTCTATCTCCAAATCTTAAGATTATATATAATATAAAAGTGGTGGCACAATAGCATTTTGCAAGGTCTGATTGCATTTAGCAAGTACCAAACATCAGTTTAAATTTTGATTATGAACGAAACCAAACTGGATCAGACCGGTTCGGTCCATGTCATCCTTGTCAAGTGAAAACCAGTTTTATGTTTTGCTCCCTTGGAACCAGATCAAACAGACTATTCATTGGATCTTGCTACTCTAATTCTTCTGTTAAAGAGTGTATTTTTTTCGTCATAGGACAATGGTTCATAACTGAAATTTATTATGTATGGAACAATTATATAAATTTCTTATATTAAAACAAAACATTAACTTTCTTCAATACTAGCACAATGAAGTGTTAAATCTTAAATATCTACTATTCAAGATATTCACGGCCGTTTGGTACCGATTAAAATCCAATTAAAATTGAAAATATAGCTGTTATTGGATTCCACTCGTCTAATAAAAGTCAACAAACGACTAATTTTTCAATTTTAATCCGATTTTAATCTCTACCAAACGGGCTCTCAGTGATTTCCTTTCGGTGCCAACACCCCCCACCACAAAAAAAAAATAAAAATAAAATCAATCATCCTCCTCTCTCAACAAAATTCAATATAGCACAGCGATAGCTCATTGAATTGCATCACCCCTTCACCGTAGGATAGCAATCATTAACCTTTTTCTTTCCCTTTTCGATCGAATATTCAAAAATTAAAATTTTTTATACTACCTCTGGTTACATGCAGGTCAAGATCCCCCAAACAAGCACGCCCGGAACATGGAGAGAGGAGAGAAGATAAACATAAGTAAATAAATAAGAATTGAATGTGATTTACAAGACCGAGACAGATAGAAAGAACCTTCAACCTTTAATATCAAAGACATTGGATATACAAGATTTAATCGGTTTTCAAAAACTCAATATAACAAATTTCACGCGCAGCACAGACAATTATACATATAACATAGAACAGGGTAATTTTGTTCACACTACAGAGTAATCAACACGGCAATTAAACAAGAACTACAGACAGGGATCAGAAATCTGATTCGGTAAAAAGAAGAACTGGTAATTTATTTCTCGATCAGAAGATCAAATTGATAAATCTTAGATCCTCAAAATGGGGCAGAGATCCAAAAACGGAATTAAAAAATTCAGCAAAACAACAAGAAACAGAACTTGATTCGATTAATTTCAGAAATATATGCAATTATACACAGTTTATAGAAAGAGAGACGGAGCTTACGGGAAGATTGCATCAGTCTGTTGAAAGAACCACCATATATGAACTTTAAGGAAACATGATAAATGACAAAAACTCGCGTTGAAGAAACAAACTAATGGGCTCTTAACATTAAGGTCCAATATTTATGGGTTACATTACGAGAGGAAAATGACGCTAATAGCACTAACTATTAAGGTTTGTATGAAAGTGACCCATTGA